>PVLA01001901.1:0-310739 GCA_004027455.1 Hydrochoerus hydrochaeris
CACCTCCCAAATAATCTACTTTTCTTATGTTCATGCCTTAGTGTTTACTTTTGTATGAAACTAAGACAAAAGCGTATTGACACTAACTGTAAGAGAGACTCTGAGAAAGAATACATCTTAATAGAATTGTTCAAGCTGTCATAACTCACGACGATTGAGGTTTGTTTTAAGGAATTGGAGGGAGAAAGTGAGAACATTGGAAGAATGATTCTGCTACATGCAGGTGCCCTGGTGAATCACACCGCTGATTTTACAACATGGAGAGATGCAGGGGTCATGTTAGGTACGCAAGTTTGGAACATCTAACCATAAAGAATTAATAATTTAAGCATTCATATACACTAAGGGTTAAATTATATTCTATCAGTTTAAATAAATGGGAATCTGCAGATATGCTATCCCAATGTTAGCTTCAAATATTTCCTGGTACTTATTAAACTATTATATGCTTTGAAGAGTTTTTAATTTGATCATTTTAAGAATATAATCCAAAGACTCGGAATGTAACCTGTTGTAGAGCACTTGCCTAGTGTGTATCGGGCCCTGGATTCAAACCTTAAAACTGCATTTAAAATAGAAAAAGAAGAAGCACAATAACAACATATTTATGGGGATATAAAAATGCAGATTTCAGTTAGACATTTGTTCCATTAGTAGTAGTTTGCAGATGACACCCATAGGTAAATGCCACAAATCAGCACTGATTTCCTTCCACATTGAAATACATCTCATGTGCTTAGAAATACATTTGAAACAATCACATGCCTCATTCATAATCATATAACTGATATTTATAAAGAGCCCAGTGTGTGCAGGGAATGTACATTGTAGATGTGGTCTTCCCCTTGGCTGTATTTAAACTTGAATTTTTTAAGATTTACAGAGATCCAAGGGGTAAACAAGCTTAGTTTTCTCATTGTATATATGAGAGGGAAAGAAAGACATGGTGGGGGGAGCCTGTTGGGGGGAGTAGAAGAGGGGGAGAGAGAGGCAGAGGTTTAAAAGTGAAGTAATTTGATAAAGCAATCCAGTGAATAAGTAGCTAGTATTCCTGATTGGGTGATTAGTGCTTTTCAAGTATTTATAAACCACTTCCCTCATCAGGACATGGCCTAAATAACATGTTTCAAATTTCAGCCCAATAATTCTTTGGCATTCTCATATCGTAGTCACAGTAAATGCAGCAAATTTGGTAAATATATATGCATGCAGACACACATATATACACATATACATGCACATTTTGAAGAAGTTAGAATGTCGTATATTTATAAAGGTGTTCACTTGAGAAACATAGGTCAATTTTGTAATTAAAGCTTAGATATACACTAACTTCTGCCATCAACAAGGCTAGGGGGTAGCAAAAAATAGTTTCAGAGTCAGGCATTGCAGGAGATGTGGATTGAACTGTGATTGCTGTGCCACTAGAGATGGCTTTCCTAACATTCTGTATTTCACTACCTTGAAGATATTAATTTACTTTTTGAAATGTTCATTGCTTAGATTAAGATTGGGCTTTTGAAATGTGTTTCCAAATAATTTATGCAGAAGAAAAATACGCTTTTTGCCTGAAGTGCAGAATACTAATTTGAAAATGATCTATTTTCTATAATCATTTTACATTTCATTCCCTTACTGAAAAGTTAGGATTTGTTATTTTCCCCCTTTCATTTCCTGCATGATGATATTTTATGCACTAAAATTCGGGCATATTAGTCACACAACTCAGCTTTTATTAAAATTCTATTTCCTTTTTACGATGAGAATACAAGCTACATCAATCTGATAAAATATAGATCTGCAGGGGAAAGACCTATGTCTTAAAATACCAAGTTCCAACTATTACCAAGAGGGTGGATTAATTTCCTGAAATACCTAGAATATCAATGTACTAGTATGAAAGATTCTTTCTAAAAATATCCATTTAGGCCACAAGTTATTGGTTTTCTATTCTTTTCTTTTTCTTATGTTAGCTGTTCTCTATATTTTTCTAAGTATTGGCAGTTTTATAATCCTTTTAAAGATAATACAAAGAACCAATTCCAAGAACTCCTGCTTGAGGTCTGGTAGTGATATTGAAGAGCAGACATAAAATATTTGAAAAAGAGCATTTAGTTTACCCTTACATAACTCAACATTTCCTTTAACAGTAAACAAATGAAGCAATTAAATATGCATCAGCATTTTAGGAGGAAAAGGTAACAGAGGTGTAGTTCCATTCAAGTGGATAATTGCAAAACACGTTCTTTTTAAACTACTCAGTCTTTGGCCTATGTAGTTCTCTGTTGGCTGTTTAGGACTGGTTGTGGGATTTCTTTCATGCAGAACACTCACAACATGTTTGTAGTAATGTGTCTCTACATGGTTGTCATCATCTTCTCTTGGTATCTTTACTCATGTCAAATCTGATTAAGAATTTATCCCCAATATACATAGCATATTGTCAGACTAAGAGACCAATAATAGGAAGTCCTGTTACTACAGTAGACTCTTGAATCACTCACTCTGGAGAAAGGTACTACCATATTTTGTGTACCTTAAACTGCTCTATAGACAGCTTATATGGGAGAAACTGAGGTCTCCTGTCATCAGTCAGTATCAATTTTCAATCTAGTTAAGTCATTCATTTCGAAAGACAACCCTTGGGCATCAGTAAAATCAGTAAAACCCTGACTAGCACCAAAACTCACCTCATCAGAATCCCAGTCCACATGTTTAACCCACTCTGTTCTTCCTAACCTAGAAACACTGTGCAAGACAGTCAACATGCAATATTATTTTAAGCTACTAAGTTGTTAAATAGTCATATAAATGCCAAAAACTATTACACATAATTTTCTTGGTTTTAAAATTTTACAGGGTTGGGACAGAATTCAGTGGCAAAGCATGTTTCTTGCATACTCCATCTTCAGCACCACAGAGAAAAAAAATAAAATTGTATGTTCTCTATTTGCTCCTCACTAATGGAAAAAAGCATCTCAGGTCTCACATATTTTCATCCTCATTCCAATAAGCACTTTTTAATTCCAGGTTCTCCTCATGTAGGTGTATTTCAGTTTTTTAAATATAATTCAGCTTCAGTAATTTACCTATTAATGACTATAAAAATACCCACCACTGAGTCACCAAGTACAATGTTTTACTGATATAATTTTGACTTAACTAAAGGTAGCTCAGTTATCCTCAATTTTTTTCATTGCATTCTATATAGCAACAACTACTTTATCTTCAAACTCTTCAAAAGAAATGACCAAACATAACCCAGTACTTTTTATCAGTTTGTCGATTTATATATTTACTTCATGATATATAACTTGAGCACACCACTGATAGCTTCAGTTCTGTTTACATTTGTTATTTAGTTCATCTGTGAACATGCAAACAGCTGCATTGAAATGGGTCCTCTGAATCCTGAACCAATCATGTCTTCTTTCTTTATGATTTCCATTTTCCTCTTCCCCTGAAGCATAAGAAGTTTCTTGGAAAAGCAGCTGTTTTGAGATTCTAAGTATGTGAAAATGTCATCCCTTCAATATTATGCTCTATTGGCCAGAAATGGGCTTGGATTTAATTTTCCCTCAATATTTTCAAACTACTTTTTCAATATCTCTCAATATCTACCAGGTTCCTTCATCGAGAATACCATGCTGATATTTCAAGCTCTGTTTTGGAAAATCTGTTTATTTTTTGAAGACTTGAAATCTTCTCTGTATATTCCATGTTTTGAACACTCATAATAACCTACCCTGACACGAACCCGTTCTTTGTTTTGTCATCCATCACTCTTCATACTCAGCTTTAAAGATATGCACCCTTAAAATATAGAGCACCTTAAAATTACTTTGAATGGTTTTCCTTCTTATCTGTCTTCTCTGGAATTCTTATTGATCTTCACAAATTAATCATCTATTTACTTTTCATTTCCTTTATTGTACTCTTGTACTTTTATATTTTTATATAAAATTATTTTTATATTATATACAACATATTTTATTATGAATTCTTTTTATAGAACATTATCAAATTTTTTTATGTATCCCAATTGTATTTTCTACTTCTCTTGTTTTCTAGCTATTGTTTCTTTCATACTAGACGTTTTACTGTCATATATACTTGATCATCATTTAAGAGCTAGTCATATGTGTGAGAGAGAAAGAGAGAGAGAGAGAGAGATTATTATTTGAACTTCTTATTGTAGACATAGTTTCCAGCAAGATGATACTCATTGTAGCATCCAAGTAGTTTCATTTAACTTGGAATAACTTGGCAATATCTATGCATATTTTTCTTTCTATTTTCTATAAAATCTTTTCAATTTTCTTCATGACAGAGTTCAAGGATGCGATAGTGTTTTTAGATTTCATCTTGAAAAAGGAACTTGGAATATCATTCAGGATGAAAAATTTCACTTTTTCTCCTTGTTTTTTAGTGACTTATGACATCAAATATTTTGATACTTTTCAGACCATATACAAATCACTTTGTATACCATCAGGTTTAATTCGACATCCAAGCTATTTGTTAATATTTCAAAGCTTTAAAATAACAATTGTGTAATTTGTTGAATTTAAATTAAATTCTACATGATTTCTGCATATTGGTTCTGGGTTCATTTTTATAGTACATATATATCAAGTTCACCCAGACCCCAAATTTTATATCTTGTTACCAATAAGTTTTTCTTACATAGAATGTACCAGAGACCAAATCAATTTAAGTTGGTCATGTATCATACATTGCATAAGTTGAACACAGCATATATTAGTCAACAAAACACGTGTGACTTAGAATTTACAAAGTTGTGGGAAAATTTTATGTTAAATAAGTCTCAAAAATAATTGAAAACAGTAAATTTTAACAAATGCTAATAAAGTAATATAGAATGCCAAAAAAGGGGGGAAAAAACACTACCTTTTCTGTTTTGACTTAGCACATTGATTTTTTTTGTTTCAAATTTTATCATTTAATGATACATGTTCGCATTATTTACTGACTGCATTCCTTTTGGGACATTGTTACATATACATAACTAATCTGAATTATTTTTTCATTCCCCTCCCCACTCTTTCAAAATGCCATTGGTTTGTGGTGTACTAAAGTGCTCACATCTTTTCACAAAAATGGTTCTTAAACTTAGCATCTCTTCCTAGAAATCTGTGTAAATATGTATGATTTAACATGTATATTTTTATTAAATGTGGTCACTTAAATCTGTACATTAAGCTTCTTCTTGTGAGGAAACATCTAACTTCTCACATTATTGAAGTTTATTTAAATTCAATTTAGATTGTTTCTCAAATATATTAATCACATATCCCATAATTATCCCATTTCTTAAAGTAGTAGGTATACCACCTCTGAACTGAGTATCTAAGTCCCTGTTAAGGCAATAGAAAAGATCAGGAAGACATAATGGTATATCATCTACACTGAGATTATTTCACTGGTTTTTTAAATTGTCTGTAAATTTAGTTTTCCTTTTTTTAGAATCTTCTTTTCTTTACCTCTTAACAGCAGAGAATCTCAGACTACTTAAGAGCAAGCGCAACCAGAGATGGTCAAGCGCACTTCTCTGACTTTGATGGGTGCTACCCAAGGCAGAAAAGGGAAGATAAAAGCTCTCTTTCTGTTTCAGTTCCTTCAGTTTGGCATTTTCACCAGTTCCTATGTTCTAAAGTAGTAAAGGATAAAGAATATTATGGGCTAAGAAAATAGGAACCCTGCTCCTTACTTGTGTTGTGGGAGGGCTTTTATCAGTCCATAACCAGGCAAGAGCAACTCTCCTGGAGAACTAGCCCAGGAAATAAGTGCTGTCATTCACGGCTGGTATTTGTAAAGTGGACTTCTGTGATTTCTTTCAGGCAGGAATGGGTCTAAGGAACTGATGAAGCTTGAAGGGTGTCCTTTCAGAATACCGAGGCTCATTTAAACCTAGTCTATTAGACAGTTTGAGAGTCCTTCAGCCGAGCATTCATGAGTAGCTAGATTCAACAATCCAGGTCTCAAGAGGAAAGTGAGGAAAACTATTCAAAGAAATGGATCAGTGACAAGCCACACAGGATGAAACAGACAAGAAAAGATAAAACATTTTGGCTTACTTATATTTTTAAGTGTACTATTCCCTTCAGCTTGGTTTTATTTTCCACATATATATTAGTCTATTCCTTTAAATAATATAATGGATTGAAATATTAATGCAAGCTTCTTTCAATAATATTGTTTCCTTTGTAATTCCAAAAAGCCTAGTCAAAAAATAATATATTAATAATTAAAGTCTGACAAACAAGTTTCCACTGTAAAATACTAAAATGTGTTTTACTTTCAAGAATTAAAATGGACCTATAATTTTTATTTGTATTTGAAAATGACTTTATTAAAAAGTTCATTTCTAGGGACCAGGGAGATAGCTCAGCAGCACAGCACCTGGCTCGCTGGCAAGTGTGAAATCATGAGTTCAATTCCTGGTACAAAAAAAAAAAAAAAAAAAAGTTTATTTTTTGGACAATAGAATTTTGATTTTGTGAGCCAACACAAATATAAATCATACAATTATTAAAATGTTTAATAAACTCTCATACTAGTAATCATTACTTTTTAAATGATTTCTATGTAAATTTAAATTTTGGCTAAAAGAGTTCATTTTACCAAAAAACAACTTCAAATCATGAATATGAGATCGAAATGATATATAAAATGGAGAAGCCACTAAACTTTGGAATCATGACCATATGAGTTAGAACTTGGCCACAGGCTAGTCAGAGTTTTGCTGTGAATCCTGACTATGCTGTGTAATACTCTGTGTTAGAAATGCTGTTGATAAAATGATAGAGAAAATGATTCTGTCTCATAGTAGATGATTAATAAATGTTCATGGAATTTGAGTTTAGATGCACAGCCAAAGTTCCCCTTCTTAGAATTCTTGAGGTAATTTCATTTCCTGTTATAACAAAATGAGACCATTCTTGGTTGAAATATGTTGTGCTTTGACATCAGCTGGCATCCTACTCAGCTTTTTGTCATAACATTAAAATACTAAAAAAAAATAACTTATAAAGACAAAAAGTTTACTGTGGACTATGGATTTAAAGCTTCTAGTCTGCAACTGAGCACCCATTACTTTCCAATGCCTACTGCCTGTGGCAAATGACAAGATTAGCAGATGTGAGGAACAGATTTGCTTACCTCATGACAGGGAGCAACAAACAAGAGACAGAGGTTTGGGCCTACAAAACTCTTTTTCAGGGTACACCTCCAAGTACCTAATGAGAGCCGCCAGGCTCCCAGAAGTTCTATTAACTTCCAGTAGTACAGCATGTGGGCCTTTGTATAGACCAAAACTACCACAAGTTAAAAAAAAATACTCACATTGGCCTTCTTTTCATCTTACTTTCCACTCACATGTCTACAATATATTCACAGAGAAAAGGTGAAATTAAATGCAAATGCCAAATCCTTCACTTACTCGTAATTTCTTTTCATAAACTCATTCCACACCACATATATATATATGTGTTTTATTCAAAACAAAACAAAAAACAACCCTTTTCCAGGAAGTCTGATTACATCCAACATTAATTCAAGCTGTTAAAAATCTTTCAGGAAAGTGAACTGGACACATGAAAGAAATTTAGACAGCTGCTGACAATTCTTTGGTGGAAAAATAAGTTGCGTGTTTACACAACCTGTTCTAATTATTATCAAGCCTATGTTTTGCTTTGCAAAGTGAGTTTCAATATATACCAAAGAAATCATAAGATGCCCTTCAAAAATGAATAATTAAGTTAAGGATATAAAAAAATCTAGATATGAAAATACACATGAATAATTTATAAACTAGCCCTTCAACCCTAAGAAAGTAAATGGGCAGCTTCACTTAAAGGTACTACATGTCAAACAAGGGTAAGATCAAATGCAACAACTCTAAACATTTCCCCAATTTCTGAGCTACAAAAGACAATTGATAACATGCAGATATTTTGTTTGTTTTTTCCCAAGACAATTCAGCTCATTTTAAATAAATTTGGCTACCAATCAATATTTTCAAAAGTTAAGGTAACGTTTCTTCATTCAATGACCAGTATTACTTCTCATTTAATTTTCCCCTAATTTCTTCTAGCATCATTTTTTTTTTATTTGACCAATTGAACTTGAATGGCTTACAACTTAAAATGTGTCTATTCTTGGGAGAATAGCACTTCAGAAATGCAAACCAAGAAAAGGCAAAATTTTAACTGAAGTGACTTGACAAAGATACGCCATGTGACTTCACTCAGTGTGACAATATCTCCCATATCCATCCCTCGGTTAATGACTGTGCTTGGCTGTATCACATGATCAAACATGACCCTCACATGTGCCTGGGGAAGCACAGTAGAGCCACCACAGTCTCCTTTCTACTTTCACGTCATCGTTCCATCTTTCCAGCTCTATGCTCACTGTAGAGGAGAATTTATTTTCTTGTTTAGCATGGGCAGCCACAATATGAGAAGAGCTATAAGTCATGCAGAATTATGAAAATATTTATCAAAAAAGAACCTACACTGAAACTGCATAGGGTGATAGAAAACTTAGGAAATTTGACCTTTCCATGCAAAAAATTGTATCAACTTAGAAAAATCATGACACAAGAACTCTGACAGTTTTATCTTCTTTAAAACTAGTGAAACAGTGTAACTTGTATGCTTCTTATCAGCATTATGTAATTTTTTTGAAGTCTCTGATGCATGGAATAAGCTAAATAATTGCATATGAATCATTATTTGTCCAAAAGCACAATCCCTAAATTCCTCTATCTTTAAGAGTATCCTATGACCTACTCCTGAAAAGCAGGTGAATACTGGTGATTCTTTTTCTCTATGACTTTATTATCATCCATTCGTTTTCACACTGCCCTATAAGATCATTAAAACCTCTATCAAACTCTGCTTTAAACCACAAGTTATAAAAAATTAGTGGTGAGTCATGAAGTCCCTTATTAAGTTACAACAATCATTTTAAAAACTAGAATAAAATGCAAATATAAAATAATAATTTACATGGATGATGTTTCCTGAATATTTTATAGTACCTATAAAAGATGAAATTGGAGACTTAGGTTTTAATGACATTTGACTTCTTTATGTAGGAGTTATTATAACATAGTAGAAAATAGGTTGCTGCTTAATATTTTCAAAAAGCAAGTGATCTGATAAAAATATAAAGTTGATATTGGCAGATTTTAAAAATATTATAGTTAAAAGGTACTTGCAGGTGCAGAGTTTTGAAAAGAAAAAGTCTTGGATCTATGCTATGATACTGAAGGTAAAGAAGGCAGAATTCTGAGGGGCATTTTCTTAGAGGAAAGGGATATGGGTGCAAATCATATTAGCAACTGCTTTCAAAGAGCAAAACTACTGTGATTACCATCAGTTTGGGAAAGTGTTGATTTTTTCTATCAGGTTGGTAAAATGTCTCGGTAGACAGAATTCTTCTGAAGCCTTAGTAGAAATGAAAGGTATGAGAATTGCAGCTTGATTTTAAATTGGAGTTTGGGTAATGTCTTAATCAACCAAATTTAAGACACATTGCTTTTAGAATGATCATCATGAGGGCTACACATACAGGGAGACTTGAGAACAGATCGATTCTGAAAATGAAATCTAGTGCTGCTTCTCAGAAGGGTGACTTTGAGAATCAGTTGAGATCACCCAATTTAAGGAAATCAGCAGCCAAGACTACAGGACACTCACCTGCTTGCATCTGTACATCCTGAAACACTGCACTGTCTCAAAGGCTACTATCTTCAAATAAAATAGCCAGAAGAGATACTTACTCAAATCGTAGCTTCTACTTATCTGGAGTATTCTCTGTGAACCTGGGGTACTTCTATTCTCTACATACTGTATGTCTTCATAATGCATTCTTATTCAGCAAGCAGTTGAAATTTATGTCTTCCTTACAAAGTTAACACCTATGGGTTTACCTCAGTGTAACTTTTGCAAAAACTGAAAACTGCATCAAGTATATACTTAATGTCTTGGTTACTTTTCTCTCATTAGAGGGACAAAACACCCGACAACCAAAATAAAAGAAGGAAAGGTTTATTTAGCTTACAATTTTTGGAGGTTTTAGTCCATAAACAGCTGGCTCCAAGGCACGGTGGCGTGGCACTGGGGCAGAGCAAAAAGACAGCCAGAGCAAAAGCTTCTTTTCCTGCTTTATAGTGTATGTAGGCCACGGCTCACCCACTCAGGGCAGATGTAGTACTCACAAAATTTCTGTACCCTTTTTTCCACAGGTACAAAGTAATAACCTTGGTTTGCTGCTGAGTTTTTCAGTTAAACTTCTAAACTTCTCAAGTTGATACAATGTATCAACCATAACAATCCACCCCTTGTCAACGTGGCAACCAGACACATTTCTTTAAATCAGTCTCATACAAAGATATGCTTATGCTTAACACTTCACAACTTGAACACCACAACACAGTTTAATAATCCTTAAGAATCAACATTAAGTCTATCAACATTGTATTACATTAGAGCCATAATATTTTGCCCCTGGCCTCCCAAAGACTGAAGCACATCCCTGTATGTAAAAGGCATTTAATCCATCTGCAAGAGTTGCCAAAATCCTAACGGTTTCAGCATTGCTAAAAAGTCCAAGTCCTAAGTTTCCTTCAAGATAAAAGGCAAACTCTTAGATGCATACCCCTGCACAAATGAAAACAAAGTTAAACACTTCCAACATGCAATGGGCACAATAAAGACATTAGCATTCCAAAAATTACAAATGGGGAAATATAAAGCATTAGAACCAAAGCAAGTTCAAAATCCAAAAGAGCAAATGTCGTTTTGTAGTTGCACCTCCAACATCCAAAGCAACCTGGGGCAAACTGTGAGCTCCAAAGGGCTTGTGAGTCTACACCCTCATGGCACTTCTGGTGTGTTAGCACTCTTGGCTTCTCTCTTGGGCTGGCTTTGCTCTCTCCTTACAGGTTTCCTTAGACCATACCCACACCTGGCTTTTCCAAACTTCTAGGGTCCCCACTGCACCTTTGGCTTCACTAACAGTTCCACACACTTCCCTCTCAGGGCACACTTTCCTGGCCTGCCACGCCTTCTGAAATTAGGGTGGAACTTTTTTAACCTCAGAACCCTTGCTTTCTCTGTGCACCTAAAACCAACATCACGTGGATGATGCCGAGGTCTGCTACTAGCTGGAGCAGTAGCCAGGTTTTCCGTTCCCTTGGCTGTAGGGGTCGAGTGCCTGGATCACTGGGTACTCTGCACCCGATTGTGAGGAACAGATTCTCTATTCTGCTGCCATTCTGGAACATGGTGCTCTAAGGCTTTCTCCACCAAGAAGTTTTCACTTTTGCAGTTTTGAGACTGTAAAGAGTCGGGACCTGCTGCCTCGTACTATGATGCCTCCAGGCTATCTTTTCGATTCTGTTTCTTCTCAGCAAAATACATCTCTTCAGCTCTATCTTTATAGTCCACAGCCTTACTAGAACTTCCTTTCTGGTCAAACACACATTTCAAATCATACTACTGGGCTCTGTGCTCTTGACTGGCAACATAAATCTGGCAAAATGTCCCTAACAGTAGCCATGCCACAGCCTCAACATTGGAATGCCTTGACATTTCTTCTGCCAGATTAATCAATCTACTACCCTTAATCTAACTCTCAGGCAAAGGCTCTTGGCACAAGCAAAATGCAGATAAACTTTCTGCCAAGTCATAACATGCATCAACTGGAGTCCACCAACCAATGCAGTCCTTCTTCCCAGCAGAAACCTCCCCAGCCTGGTCTTTATTGGCAGGCTTTCTATTAGCCTTTTAGTCTCCTTGACTCTCAACAGACTCTCTCATGCATAACAGCCTAAGGCACTCCAGCTCTATATATTCAGGAGATATCTCCAAACCTTTCCAAACTCTTCCCCTAAGGCCATTCCCAAAGGTTCTTGAACCATTTGGTCAGGTACAGTCACAGCAACAACCCCACTCCATTGGTACCAAATTCTGTCTCAGTTACTGTTTTTTCATTGCTGTGACAAAATACCTGACACCAAAAATGAAGGAAGGAAAGATTCATTCAGCTTTCAGTGTTTGCAGGTTTCAGTCCATAATCAGCTAGTTCCAAGGCAGGGTGGCAAGGTGCAGGGGCAACACCTCAAGGAAGCAGCCAGAGCAAAAACGAAGGAAAGAGCAAGCCTTTTTTCCTCCATGATAATGCAGGCAGGCCACCCCTCCAACCCCTACCCTTCAGGGCAGATGTAGCTCTCACAAAATCTCCTTGCCCTCCTTTGCACAGGAAGAGGATATTTATTAAGAACCCTGGCTCCCTGCTAAGTCTCTCAGTTAAACTTCTAAACTTCTCAAATTGACAGAATGTATCAACCATAACACTTGATAAGTTTTTTCTGATAAAAGCCATCTTGTAAATATTTTATCTTGCAGAATAAATACACTGTGTATTTATCTTGTGTCTTGGCAGTGGGTTAAATTTGAACATAGATTCAGATTCTGATGAAGAAATATCACTACTATGACAAGGTTAAGATATATTTTTCAGTGAGTGCTGCTGAAAAATATGCCAGCTTTGCATATAGCAAGGCTGATGATTTCCTTTCCTCTGTGATTGGGTTTACATAGTCAAACCTGTTGGGAAATGGAAAAAAAAAAATCGCTAAAGGGAAGGCCCGCTTTTCCAACCAAGCTTAGTTATGCACAAGTGGTATGTAGGATCAGGAGCCCACAGTACATCTTACCTACCTCCTCAGACACTGGGGAGAACGGAGAAACATAAGGAAACAGATCTGTTCTCTTTTCCCGTTACCACTACTGTCAGAGTTAAAATCAGAGTCTTTTTTTTTTTTTTCGGTATGCCTATTCTAGGTCATAATTTGGAGAAAATAAGAAGGTACTTTTTCTGTTTATACCAGGATAACAGGTATTTATGTTTCTGCTCTTATAAGACTCATAGATCTACCGGAAAACAACAATCCTTTACTATCACCACTTCTAAAAATATTCAATTTCATAATGTATTCGTAACATTCGATATTCAGATAAATGCAAAGTGAGATACATGACTATGAGTTAGAACCCATTTAACTTGAAAAATATGTTTTCTATTTTAATCACCACCTTCAGAAGGTCTTTCAAAAAGAGAACACATGCAGTATCAAAGTTCAAATAACTTTTCCTTTTTAAGTAGGTAATCAGGACAAAACTGAAAATTCTATACTTAAAACTTTAGAAGATAAATATATGAGTGGATACAAGGAAAATAGTTACAATAAGTACTGTTTCTTTATTCTCCAGACATTAATTAAAAAAGAACCGGCTCAAAACCAAGTTACCATGATGGCTGACTTTATACAGAGGATGGGGAAAGAAACTTGATTTGATGTCACTATAAAGGCAACAAATTTCCAACAGAAGTTATGCTTTTGTATAAATTTAAATTATATAGCATCAGCTTATAGATTATTAATCAAACAGAAATATTGAACTGAAGTTTTTCCTTCATAATTAAAATTTTATTTTGCATAATTTGCCATTTACACTTTATCCACAGCTGCATTCTCATTGATATAAAAGAAATGTCAACTTCAAAGTTGCCATCCTTGCAAATTATAAATTCAGCTTTGTGGATTAATGTTTTAAGTGCGCTATTCTTAATATAATTAAATCTGAATGAATGCTGGATAAGAGGCAATCCAATAGAAGTATTTTCCCCAAAGATGTATAAGACTAAATTACCTGAAAAATTTAAATGTTTTAAAAAATATATATATAGAAATGAAACATGGACTGATTGAATTTACATTTAATAAGTTTTAAATATATAATTTTAAAATATTGAAAAGAATAATAGTTATAATAATTGTAATTCTGTTTTCAAAATGTACTTCACTGTTTTGGATGAAATTTATTAAAATCATTGTCTTTCATTTGACAGAAATTTATTACATTATTTCCTTACTCAAAAGTCATTGAACATGAAGTTTGTATGTTTGAGACTGGGGGGTAACTCCTAGAAAACAAATTCTCACATATGACAGTAATAAAAAGTGGATAAAACACAAACTGACAGCTTTGGAGGGTGAACACTGTAAGGACTTTCTAAAAAGAGTCAAAATTTGATCTAACCGGGTAGAAAATCTCCATTTGATTGGCAATTTTTCTTTCAGGTAGCTTCAGTTGCAATGCAAATAAATTAAATTTCAAGTCAGAAGAACCAAGTGAAGGAGCTCTAGGTCAAGAAGCACTTTTAAAGAGTAAGGGGCAGAAAGGGAAAACCCAGGTCAGAGGAATCATTAACTTGGCACAGAACTGAGTTTAGTTCCTGATTGACCCCTGGACCATTTATGGGGTGAGTGGAGGCATAGCAGCCTGAAATTCAAGAGAAAATGAAACACACTGCCTGATAAAATCAAAAGCATCATCATCCTTGAGGAAAGACAAATAAACTGGAATAAAGGATCTATACAGCATAATACTTACTGAGCCCAGGATGCAATAAAAAGTTACTCAGTACAGAAAGTGCAAAAACTGAACCAATCTTCAGGTAAAGGCTATGTAGATACGAATATGTATGGCTCAGAGGTTTGTATTATATGAGGCTGAAACAGAAGCTCATAGAAATATGTTCTGTAGGATAATTTAAAAATCACACTTAAAATGAATGAAAATAGAACCTTGGCAAAGATGTAGATAATATAAAAAATTAGATAAAATGTTATAACTGAAATAAAGAAATATCTGAAATTAAATCACCAGGTGAGCTTGATAGCAGAGTGGAGATGACAGAGAAAAGGGCCTGTGGAGCCCACACTTCTCAACACATTTTATTAAATCAAAAGGCAACACAAAGAAAAAATATTCTAAAGATTGAACAAAGACTAGAGGAATTGTGAGACAATGTCAGAAGTTCTAACTAGGAAATTTAGCTTCCAAGACAGTGAAAAAAAGAAATGGAGCTGAAGAACTGCTCAAAAAAAAAAAATGACAAATGCTTTTACATTAAATGAACAAAAGGTTAGATTTAATAATTTAGTAAATGATATGTAAGACAATTTCAGAGGGCAGCTTATAGATCATTGTTTTTTTCAAAACCAAAAAATATAATAAAATTTAAAATTACTCAAAGGAAATAACATGGTAAAAGAACAGTAATTTGAAAGAATCCCAAATTGTCAGCAGAAAGTATAAAGACCAGAAGAGAGGGCAAAACTATTTGTTTATGAAGTTAAAATACTATTAGTACCACTGATAATAAATTTTTATCACATAGTCTAAAATCCAGTAAAATATATTTAAATAATACATGTGAAATACATTTTTAGATATTGAAGACAAAGCAAATACATTTTCATGGATATACACCAGAAAAGTGCTTCCAAAAATAAGCAAAGTCATTAGACCAAAGGGAAATCAAGAAATTATAACACATTAAAATCATACTGTAAGCATGATGGACCAATGTGAGGACAGAATCTCAAAACTAGAAGACAATAGTGCCTTCAAAGACCAACTGTTTAAAGACACTTTAAAAACAGTAAAAGAAAATGAAAAGTTGAACAAATGACTGCTAGATGGTGCAAAGAAGACTAACCTAAGAATAACTGGAATAAGGGAAAAACTCAGAGGACATCACAAATGGTATAAAAATCCTGTCCACAAAAATAATTACAGAACATTTCCCAAATATAAAGAAAGAAATAAACATTCAGACAAGTGGTGCATATAGAACACCAAACAGCCATGACCAAAAGAGATCCCTCCAAGCCAATATGCAGTGACAAAATCATAAAATTGTTAGAGACAGGCAATGATTTACATACAAAGTCAGACCCATTAGAATCCCAGAAGACTTCTCTACACAAAATTTAAAGGCCAAGAGGGTTTAGAGTGAAATGTTTTAAGCCCTAAAATATAACAATTTCCAACCCTGACTTATGTATCGCCCAAAACGTTCCTTTAGAACTGATGGAGAACTAAGGTGTTTTCAGACAGAGTACCTCAAGAATGAGCATTACATAAAATTGCTTATAATGTTCTAGAAGGAGACAATGAAGCCAGAAATGTCAGTAAATAAAACAGAATGAATATGCCTCATGGAAGAATGAATATACCTAAGTAAACAGAGAAAAATGGAAAAATCAGCAATAGGAAAACAGTGCAATGACAGGAATGAGTTCATGCCTCTCAGTAATAACTTTCAGTGTGTATAGTCTCAATTCCTCAATCAAAAGACACAGAATGGCCAAATGGATCAAGAAAGAAAAGAAAACCCAACAATATGCAGTATACAACAAACACATTTAATTTAAAAAGACAAAGATGTTAAAAGCTAAAAAATATTCTATGCATTGAGAACTCAGAAAAAAGCAGGAGTTGCTATCCTAATGTTAAACAAAATGAATTTGAAGCTGTCACTGATCAGAAGAGACAAAGAAAGTCAGTACCTATTAGCTAAGGGAACAATTTAACAGGAGACATTAACATTCATAAACACATATTCACCAACAACTGGCACACCCAACTTCATAAATGGAAGTGAAAACTCAGATACATGCCAATACAGTAGTAATGGGGGACCACAATACTCCATTTTCAAAAGTGGACAGATCTTTGAGAAAAGATATATAGAGAGACAGAGAGCGAGGCAGAGAGAGAGAGAGAGAGAGAGAGAGAGAGAGAGAGAGATCAGAGAGAAACCAAACCTTCAAACAAATAGACTTAATAAATAACTACAGTGTTCCATGCAACAATAGCCTGCATTCTTCACACCCAACATATGTCTGTCTCCAAAACAGACCCCATAATAATCAAGAAAGGACATTTAAATACATGCAAAAGAATCAAAATTATTCTATGTATGTTATCAGTTCCGACTGCAATGAAGCTAGAAATCGATGACAAAAAACCATATAAACTATCTAACACGTGAAGTTAAATAATACATTCTTGAATAATCAATGAGTCACAGATGAAATTAAACAATAAATTAGACATTTCTTACAATCAAATGATGATGCCAGTAAAACATACCATAACCTAAGGGGAGGAATGAAATGATACTAATAGTGAAGTTCATAGAAGTGAACTTTCACATCAGGAAAACAGAACAAGCTCAAATAAATAACCTAGTGATGAACCTCTCGGTTCTAGAAAAATAAGAGCAATCCAAAGCCAAAGCTTGTAAGAGGAAAAAATTATGATAATTAGGGCACAGATTAATGAAATTGAGACTTAAAAAGCAGTACAGAGTCAATAAATTTAAGAGTTGGTTCTTAAAAATATTAAAGAAAGTAGACAAAACCTCAGCTAATCTTCCAAAATAAGGAAAGAAAAAACCCAAGTCCATGAGATTAGAAATGAAATAAGTGAAATCACAATGGATTCTGCTGAAATCCAGAAGACTATAACTAACTTTTGTGAGAATCTGTACTCTAAAAATTGCACTATCTAGAGAAAATGGATAAATTTACAGATATATATATATATATCAAAATTGAATCAAGAAGATATAAAAATCTTGAATAAGCCAATATCAGTCAGTGAAATTGAAGAAGTAATAAAAAAACAAAAACAAAACAAAAAAACCCTACCAACTTAGAAAAGCCCTGGTTCCAGTGGATTCACTGCTGAATTACACAAGAACTTCAGAGAAGATCTAACATCATTACTGCTCTAACTGTTTAATAAAATTGAAAGGGAAGCAATACTTCCTTGGTCATTCCTGCAAGCAAGCATTACCCTCATTCCAAAATCAGAAAAGGACCCAAACATGAAAGAGAACTACAGGTTAACTTCTTTAATAAACGTAGTATCTTATTCGCAATAAAGTACTAGCAAACAAAATGCAGCAAATTATCAAAAAGATCATGAATCATGATCAAGTAGGATTCATTTCAGGGATGCAGGAATGGTTCAACATATGCAAATCAATAAATATAATACACTGCATAAACAGAAACAAGGACAAAAACCACAAGATTATCTCAATAGACACATAAAAAGCATTTGACAAAATCCAATATCCATTTATGATAAAAGCACTGAAAAAATAGGAATAAATTGTCTTTATCTTAACAGGATAACAGCAATCTATCACAATCTAGCAGCCAAAATCATTCTAAATGGAGAAAAGCTGAAAGTTTTCCCTCTAACATCAGGAACAAGACAGGATGTCTGCTATAAACTTCTGTTTAACATAGATCTTGAGATATTAATTAGAGCACTAGAACAGATGAAAACAATAAAATATATGGATAAGGAAAGAAGTTAAATTATTTGCTGTTGACATGATTCTATACAGAGAAGGTCCCAAAACTCCAGCAAGGCTCTTAGTACTAGTATCCAAATTTAGCAGTATAGAAGAATACAAAGTCACCACTCAAAAATCAATAGCACTGATGTAGCCAGTAACAAATTCACTAAGAAGGAAATTAGGGAATCAACAGCCTTAACAATAGCATTGAGAAAAATGAAATAAAAATTAACTGAAGACTTGTACAATACATAATTTAGTACTCTGAAAGGGAGATTTGAGAAGATATCAGAAAATGGAAAGGAATCTCCTGTTCCTGGATAGACAGAACTAATATAGTCAAAATGGCCATACTTCTAAAACTGTTATATAGATTTAATGCAATTCACATCAAAATACCAATAACATGCCTTACAGAACTGAACAAAACAATCCTGAAATTCACATGAAACCAGAAAAGGCTTAGAACAGTCAAAGTAATTCTAGGCAATGAGGGCAAGATATGGGGCATTACAATCCCAGACATCAAGTTATACTACAAAGCTATGGTGATTTAAAAAAATTATAATATTGAAAAAAAAGATTGTAGATTAAAGAAATAGAATTGAACACACAGAAACAAATGCAGGCACACTCAGCTATAATTGCAAAAGGTCTTTCCTTGGTTGGAGGAAAGAAAGCGTTTTTAACAAATGTTGTTGATGCTGAGAACACTGGCTATCCATAATTCACAGGATGAACCTAGACCCATATCTCTTACCATGACTAAACCAAAATCAAAATGAATCAAAGATCTAAACAATCAGACAGAAACACTTCACAATTTGGAAGACAAAATAGGTAAAACACTTGAAGACATAGGTGATGGTAAAGACTTTGAACAAAGCCAAAATTACACAAGAAATAATAACAAGAATCAACAAATGTACCTCTGCACAGTAAAAGAAATCACTAAGAGAGTGGATACAACCTACAAATGAGGAAAAAAAAAACAAACTCCAGCTACTACTCGAACAAAAACTAATATCTAGAATATGAAAGAACTTAAAAATTACCCACCCCCAAATTTAAAGACCCAAGCATCTGAAATGAATAGCCACTTCTCAGATGAAGAAATACAAATGGGCAATAAATACAAGAACAAAAAATGCTCAATATCACTGGCCATTCATGAAATGTAAATTAAAACAATACCCTGAATTCATGTCTCTCCAGAAAGAATGGCTACCATCAAGAAATCAGTCAATAACAAAGGCTGGTGGTGCTGTAAGGGAAAACCAACTCTTCGGCATTTTTCATGGGACTGTAAACTGATACAAACACCATGGAATCAATGTTCAATTCTTCAAAAAACAAAAAGTGAAAATTCCATTTTGTCTAGCTATTCCACTTCCAGGTATCTTCCCAAAAGTTTTGAAGACAACATACCACATACCAATGTGTATAGCAATGTATTGCATGAAAACTAAATTTTGGAAAGAGTCTGTATATCCAAAAACAGATAAATGGATAAAAAGTGTGAATTTTATACAAAATGAAATAGTATTCTATTATAAAAATCAATACATAAGCCATTTTTAGGATAATGGATACACTTTGCCAGTGTGGACAATCTATCTAAAATACAATTTGATGTAGTACATTGTCCTACAAGTTTTATATGTTCTTTGTTTTTTTAGTGTAGTTTTCAATCTGTATATATGATAACTAAATTCATAAGTTCTTATAAGGCAAATAAATGAAACTGATGCTAGAAAGATAAAAGTCTCTGAGTTTTACACAAGTTCATTACTAAGAGTTTGTTGTGGGCTTGAACTTTAAAAAAATGCTGGAACTGCTGAGAATTTGTACTGTGTAACAAGGAATCATGAAATCCCTACTGTCTTTCTTGGAGATGAGTATATGTGAAGAAAAAGCCTTTGGTAGCAAGTTGAAAGGCTTGGTTGGTTAAGGTGGAGTATCAGTGTGATTGGCTTTGGTAGACACACTGAGGATTCTGGTAGCACCACTCTGGGTATGTCTGGATGCATCGCAGAGGTGTTGTTTTGGGGTGTGTGTCTGATCTCTTGCCCTTCAGTTCCGGCACTCATCTCCAGCTGTGCTTCTTGGGCACCATGGTGTAAGAAGCTTTGCTCCGCCAGGCCCTTCTGACATCATGTGTCTGCTTTGGAGCCAGCCAATCAGGAATGGGAACTGTGAGCAATTTAAACCTCTCCTGTGAGTTATGAGTGTTAGCTTTTGTGTCTCATTGACAAGAAAGATAATATACATACAATGTAAACTTACAGTATGTAAAGTGAGGGGGATATTAGGGACAGAAGCAAAATCAATTTGATAGAAAAAAGGAAAACATTAGTGAAAACATAAAATAAAAAGCTTCTTTGCTATAAAAATTTACATTAAAACACTTAACAGAAGCCATGACACTTACAAATCATTAATATCAGAAACAAAAGATGCTGTAGATATTAAAAGAATAATGAAGTAATATTGCAAACAACTTTATCTAAAAAAACTGAAAACATAAATGTAATTAAAATTATTTGAAAAACAAAAGCTGGCAAGAATCATTAAAACGAAATAGATACCTATATAACTCTACATTAATACAACTGAAATAATAGTTAAAAACTAAAACAATTACAGGTTCAATTGGCTCCATGGTTAAATTATGCCAAACACCGGCAGAAAATATAAAAGAATATATCACAATTTATTTAAAACTTTAACACTACTAAGAGAGCAACAAATATATTAAACATAAACACACACTAAGAATATATGTACATATTCTTCACAAATCAATTAGTTTCATTATCTGAGGGATGCAAGATACATTTAATATGTGAACATTCTTCATTGTGATTCACCACATTTACAACAAAAAGCAATATCCTTATGATCTTTTTTCAACAAATGCATAAATGCTAAATGCATCTGGCAATTTTAACATGACCCTGAAAACTTTCAGCAAAATATAATGCCTTCGATGTTGAAATAATATCAATTTTCAAAGTACAATTTAAATTGAAAATCACATTTTATGATACATTATTAAATACTTTCCTTGTTAGAAAAAATAAAACATGGCTATCTTTTCTCACCTTTTCTCATCCTTTTATTGAAAGATTACCAATGGCAGTGAAACAAAGGGTAAGCAAGTACATAAAAAAATGACAGCCTTTACATTCAGATGATAAGATTCTTTACATAGAAAATAATCAGAAATCTCTAAAATTGCTATAACAAGCAATTTTACCAAAGTCATTAGATATAAGGTTATTTCTGAAAATTGTAAAGTTTTAAAACATTTTTGTAATAGTGAGAAAAATAACATACAGCGAAATAAATTCTGCAAAGTTATGCAAAAACTCATGTTGACATCTATATAACACTGATTGAAAATGAAAGAAAAATAAATACAAACACATAGTATGAGTTGAAATGCTCCATGTATTTCAGATATATATTTCTGCAATGCATAGGTTTACTGCAAATTTGATAAAAATGTTAGTGGTCTTATTCAAAATAGATTTAAAAATGTTTCTAACACTCTATGTTGATACATGTTACCTAGAATAAGTAAAGTATTATTTAAAAAGGAGAACAAAGTTTGAAGACCAACACTACTGATTAAAACATTAACCCTAAAACAATAGTAGGGAAAGTGATAGGTTACTTTCCTGAGTCCATAGCTGCTTTTTCCCATCTGGGATGGATGATTATGAATTTTGTGAGCTATTATTCTATTTATTTCAGTGCTAGTGATGGAGAAAAAAGAAATTCTAGTTACTGTTATGGGCTGTCTTGGTTACTTTTCTCTTTTTGCTGGGACAAAATGCCCAACACTCAAAATGAAAGAAGGAAAGATTTATTTAGCTTACAGTTTTTAGAGGTTTCAGTCCATACTCAGCTGGTTTCCAAGGCCGGGTGGCTGAGGGGCACCCTTTCATGGCGGCCAAGGGACAACAGAGAGCAGAACAGAAAGGGGAGAGAGCACCTCCTTCCTCCCCTATATTGTATACCGGCTCTGCCACCAATCCTAGTGCTAGACAGTGAACCAATCACATAAACGCTAGATTCTGCTGCCACCTGGATAACTGCCTAAGCTTGAGAGGCAGGGAGCGAGGCATTTAAACCCAACCAAACACGGGCCTAATCTCATTCAGTTGACAAGAGCAGCGTTACTTACCTTCCCTCATTTCTGTGAAGAACGGCAAGGAAAGTAGCTTTAATTCTAATCTAAGGCAGCAATTCCTATGATCACACAACACAAGTGAAATGAGACAGAAATGGTAAAGAAGAGAAAGAGAATTAATTTACTCCATAAAAAAGAGATTTACTGGATGGGATGATCAATATTAAACTTACACTCCCTCACGTGCTGAAAACAAGCACATCTGTAAGTGCAGGTAAACATCTGCATATATATTGGTTGGATGAGATAATTGCCAGAAATAATTAACTGGAATGCTGATAAATATTTAGGCAGGTAGAAATGAAAATGGAAATTTTATGCTTTGAATTTTAGGGTGTCAGTAAAAATTGAGATGTTGTTTAACATTTGTTTTCGAACTTCAGCTATTCCATTACTTTTTGCACATATACTTTCATAATTATTCTTAAAGTAGTACAAAATAAAAGACAGAGAGAAAAAAATTCTTGTAGTCCAGTGCAAGCAATGTATATAAAATGTGTACTTGACTTATTTCAGTTATTCTATGTGATTTATACACTTTTGACTATTAATCTTGTTTTCAAATAGGTATATATATGGCAACTTTATAAAGTCATAAATAAATGAGTCTGACAGTGGCAAAATAAAAATGAGTAGAGGGAAGGGAATAAAAAGAATTGAAACATGTTATATAAATATATCAGTTCCCTACAATGAATGCAGTTGCTATGTGCTACCAACATATATACTAATAAAAGTCAAAAAATGTTTCTATTGTAGAATAACAAAAACCAGCATGTGTTTGTGTCCAAAAAATATGAAATGTCAACTTGCCAGATGTCAGTTGGATTTCATTTTGTTAGTTTCAGTGTGACATTTTAGTTTTCATTCTGAACACTGATTTCAGAAACCATCATGACTGCACGCTCTTCTAAATTCAAATTGCCCACAGATACTAGTTTTAAAACTTGCCCTCTGTGGGGTTGAAGTCCTGACAGTATGGTGTCTGAACAGAGACCTGTGAAGGATCTCAGCTGCTCTTCCTCCGGACTGACCCTGAACTGCACTCGGCACACAGGTCGTGCACGCCTGTCTTGCTGCACATACACTGAGTTACTAGGGCTGGTTTGGCACTCCGTGACTGTAGGGACTTGAAGCAAGGATTTTGTGTTTGTTTAATGCTATGTCATGAAACTCAGTTAACATCACATATGAGAAACTGCACAGAAGGCACTGCAATCAGAAACAATAATTTTGATGAAGAGGTTAAGTAAAATGTATATGTATTTGTCTCTGAGTATGCCTTGGGTTTTGTTTCATTGTATCTCTTTAGGATGCCATTTATCTGGATTATCCATGCATGTGGTTGAAATTTTGTCTGGGTTAATCATAGCAATTTATTAAAACGGAAAGCACTAGAGTTTTGGTTAACATTAATACTGATTTACTTCTTAGATCATATCCATTTTGGAGACTTAGGAAATGCTTCCTGAATAAATTTGATAACAAATATATTGCCCTAGAGTCCTGAAACGATTTTTTCCTAATTCCTAGTTTCTTTGATGTATAGATAATCTATAATATAGCTTTTCCTATTTTATCTTCACCAGCATGAATATTTTTAGTACAATCATGGCCAGTGGTACATAACAAATGAGTATTTATAAAACTAGTAACTATTGATCAGACACCAGAAAGTAGGCTGGAACTTTAAACATAACATTACCTATCCGGCAGACAAAGGCAAGACAGAAGAAGATATTGTAGAGTATCATCAGCCATGATGTTGTCATCTGCAAGTTCAAATGATACAATTGCTTTCACTGATCTTTCACTAGAAAAAATTTTTCTCATAGTTCCACTGGATGCCATGGCTCAGACGTGAAATGCTGACCACGGAGAACTGCTGCTTTGCAAGGACTCTACACCGTGTAATGAGGGTCTGATGGTCACTAAGCACTGTCACTGGTCACTAAGCAGTGTCAAATGTAGTTTCCTATGGTGGCAGCAAACACAAGTTCCCAATATTTCATTGAAATAACAAGCACTAAGAAGGATGTAGATTCCAGAACAATGATCAGCAGTTTCTTTTTTTTTTTTCAGCTTCTTTATACAGATGCTAATCTTTGCACAACTCATGTGAACTTAAAAAGTTCTTTTAAATTATTTTTACCTTTGTTCCCTTCCTCCCTGTTCCTTCTTATCTTCTATTGCTCTGTTTTCACTCCCTCCTTTTTTTCTCTCTCACCCTGACACACACGACTGAAAAGAGTAGAAGTCTATTTTGTCTCACATTTTCAGTCCGTGGTCGGCTGGTTTCAAGGCAGGAAGAACATGGTAAAAGCATTAGGTAATGAAAGCTAACCACATCATGATGGGCCAGGAAGTACAGAATGGAGGAAATAGAGATAGAAATATATGCTTCCAGATCATGTCCCCAGTGACCTACCTCTACCAACCAAGTTCCACTTTGTAACAGAATGATTGCTATGAACCCATAGTTGGAATAATCCATCAGTGAGTCTAGCACTCATATGATGGAATCAACTTTGAAACATACAAAACTGTGGGAGAATATTTTAGAGCCAAACCACAGCCGGTATGGAGCAGTTTCTACATAGCAAAATCTAACTGATATGTTTCCAAACACATCATACTATTTCCGCTTTAGGAGATGACGTTACAGGATTCTCAGGCATATACTGTTATACAATCATCACTTGCATACTATCTAATTATCACAAATCTCCTGTAAGTCAATAAAAATACTTTCATTTGGTGGTGTTTGTTTTCAGTGCCTAATTCCATTTTGAACAAAATGAATCCACCTCTCTCACTAGAATTGAAATAATAAAGATTTGGTTCTTTTTCTATCTTCAGACATAGCTCTATTATAAGTGATAATGGCTTTCCATTTGTAACAGTGCTAAAAGTTAATTTAAAAGTTAAGAAAATTGGTAAATTAAAGTTAAAATAGGTAAAAGAAATCCTTTAAGAAAGATTATGATGAAAAGAAGTAACATAACCTGGAATTAGAGAAATATGAGGAACGATGACTTAGAAAACTTAGTAGATAGGGCAAAAGTTCATTGTTAGAACTGTTATTCATTCTATTTGTCAAAATTCTCACCTAACATACAAAACTGGAAGCAAAACATTTGGGGAATAGCTAAGACCAATTTTATGTACTTTGTAGTTTTTGCCTAACGAAATTCTTTTTTGCAGAGTGCAAGTCTAATATTCAGCAACCCCAGGTTCCGTGCACTCCTGCTGTGTTGCACAATCCCAAGACCAAGCCAGTGAACTCATCATCATAGAATACAACCGCAGAAAATGTGAAGCAAAAGATAGTTCGAAATTTCTTGACATTTTCCCTTTGAGAAGTATTATTTACATACCTTGTGCTTAAATCTGAAGAGATCACATGTGTGTATTATCAAAAAACACAGTGGGAATAGTGTTACCAGTTTAGCATTCAAGTCCCCAGCACTCAAGGCACTCTACCTTGGAACATTCTTTCTGTGAACCCTGGGCTGCCATGTGTGAAATCCAGGAATTCTAACGCCATCATGGCATGGCACTTAATCAAGAGTTCTTAGGAAAGTGAACCTCCCAGACACTTCTTCCAAGTTACCAGCTGCTCCCTGGCACTATCCACCCAAAGCACAAAGAAGCCTTCTTGGATTTTTTCAGACTGAAAACCATTAGGATAACATTTGCAATGGGACACCATTAGGAGATGGAAACTTCAAAAAATATTCTATACCAATCTGGGGATGTAGATCAGCAGCATGGTGCCTACCTGGCAAGAGCAAAGTCCTGAGTTTGATTCTGGGTACAAAACAAAACAAAACAAAACAAACTATACCAATTGGATCTAGTGCATCAAACTTTGTTGCTATTTATCTGTAATTTATTTGTGTTTCTATCACATGAAGTACTAATACTTCCTCCATGAGGAAATGCATACTGAAGTAATAGCTGAAAAAACTTGTATGTGCTTTGTGTGGAGCAAGGCTGAGAAAAAGTGGGGAGAAAGATGGAGACACACACACACACACAGAGGCTAGATTTAATGTAATAAAATATTAAGAATGAAGGGTGAAGGGTACATGAAGGTCTTCAGTACTATTCTTATTTTTTTATCATATTTGTAAATTTTAAATTGTTTCCAAATAAAAACTTCTTATGGAGAGAAAAACTGGGATAAATTCAATAATCACACACTGGATGGAGACCAATTCTTTATCCAGCAGCAGTTGAGCACATGGAAATGTAGAAACTTGAATTGAGTCACTTATTAGACCACAGAGAGATTCACTGAGCTCAAACTCAGAAGACAATTTCAGCTAAGACTCTATGATTTCTTTGTCATTCCCTTATAACATGTTTTAAAAACTATCTAGTAGTGTCAAAGACATGAAATAGGTATTTAACAATCATTTATGTTTTCCTTTTACCCAAACAGGTATAATAGAAACCATTTTCTTTATAGGATCAATTGTACATTTATGTGAATATTCCATGTTTAAGTTTCTCAAAGTGTTACTGGTGCAAAAGTTGCATCAAAATGGGGTTGCAGCATTGCATAGCAGCTAAGAGCCTAGATTCAGGACCAAAATTTCCTGGGGCCAAAAGTGGGTTCATATCTCAGTCCTGCCACCTCCTCACATCAACTTTTGATAAGCACCTGTGCCTCCTGTAAAACATGAATAACAGAAATGTAGGTCTTTGTGAATTCAAGTAAGTTAGCATCTATAAAATCCTTGTACCATAGCCTGGCCCATAATAAACACTGGAGATGAATGACTGCAGGAAAAACTGATATCATCTGGGATGGAAGAAGAGGCCTCATTCCTGTGCTGATCTCTGTATCCCACTCAAGACTGAATGAATCAGAATCTCTTGAGTCTGTAGCATTTTAACAAGCTCCCTAGATAATTCTTAAAGACATTAAAGTTTGAAAGCCATTGCTTTATGTACTAGGATTTTTCAAAAACTGATTCCACAGAGGCAACTAATATAGTAAAGTACAACTTTACTTTGTATGTCTTTGCCTCAGGTCCACAAAATCCTCCAATCCTTATGGGAAATTTCTCCCCAAATTAAATTAAACAGACCAATAAAGCATGCTTTATAGTGATTAGCATCTCAAATCATGATTCTAAATGTGCAGCTTTTCTTTGTCATTTTCTCCGGAATAAATATCGCTCCCCATCTGTATCTGCTTGTCTGAGTGGGTGCTTGTCTGAGTGTTAGTGGGACCATTAAATGTTCAGAATATAGCCTTCCTTTCTAAAGTACCATTCTACCGCATACCTAGTAAGACAGTCTTTAATAGGAAAATGCAGAGAAATGTTTAGAGAAAATACCTAGTAAGCATGAGGAATTTTGCAGACTGTGTGTATGTTTTTCCAGAAGATAATTTACAACTGCTTCAGAAAAGTTGCTACCTTCCATATTTGTTCGGTCATTGGAGTCAACGTCTGTAATTAAATTGGTTATGTAATACATCAATGAGTATAATTTCAGGACAGATTTTCACGTGCAAGATGACCAAGCTCACAGAGGCTGAACACCAGGTTCAACAGCTAATTGTACAAAGGGACAGCACTGGCATCACCTTTTGTGCCTGGGATATAGTGACTTTGTGACTGGAGGCCAGCAAAAGAAACTGAAATAGGCACTCAATTTTTTCTTTTTTGTAATAGATGATCATTATGACTTTCATAACAGAAATATAATATTTTAACAATGGAACATAGAAACAGTAAAATGATAATAATTGGGTTCACCTGTACCCTCACATTCACATGTTGAAGTTCTAACATTTAGTATCTCTTAATGCAGTGGTATTCGGAGGCCATGTCTTCCATGAGGTTAGTTCAAATGAGGTCATTAGCCCGGACCCCATCTCAGTGACTGCTGTCCTCTGAGGAAGGGAAGTTTTGAACATATCTGCACAGAGGCAGAATCATATAAAGACACAGGGAGAAGATAGCCATGTCCAAGTCAAAAAGGACTTTGGAGAAACCTGTAGACACCTCGATCTTGGACTTTCAGCCTTCAGAAGTATGAAGAAATAGACCTGTTTTTTTTCTTGTGATACTGGAGACGGAACCCAGAGTACTTACACTGGGCTACATCCCTAGCACTTTGTATCTTTATCTTGATATAGTGTGTCTAAGCTGCTTGGTTGCTCAGGCTGAGCTCCAGTTTACAATCCTCTTACCTCAGCCTTCCAGAGTCCTGGAATTACAGATGAGTGCCACCATGCCTGGCTAATTTTGTTAAAGTCACCATGTTTATGGTACTTTGTTAAGGTCGCCAGTGCAGACAAATACAATAGTGATCACAACAACAACACTAATATTTTACAGAACTTTAAATTTTACCAAATATTCATGTGTTCTCTTTAAAATCCATACTAAAAATACAAAATATGCCTATTCTGAAGGAGGATATTACTAGCATCAACACCACTTTAAAATTAAGTAATTAAAGTTGAGAAAGCTTCACCATTGGTATAAAGTCCCATTGTTAAACATCACTGAAGGACAGATATATAACTTATGACTTTGCACTAAATGATCCCATTTTTTTATTGTTTTTGGTGTTTCTTGAGCCACCAACTTCACAGGAACTCGGCTTTATGCAACTCCAAGGAACAAGAGACAGAGCATTCAGTGTGTGCCCTGTAGAGAACAACCTATATCCCTGGGAGTCAGTGAGGGGCTGGGCCACGGGGCTCAATTTCTGATGGATGGCCCTGTCCATTATCTTGGTTGCATCTGTATTTGGAGCAGAAAGAACACAGGTGCTGCCTTTGTTCATCATGTAATCCTGTTCCTTCAATAATCCCAAAGTTGAATGCAGCATCGTGTCATGTCAGCATTTTTGCTGATAGTCAATAACCTACACGATTGCAAATGATTTCCTCGCCTTCCTGTGTCACAACTCAGGCTATGTTTCTGGTGGATTAAGGGAAGATGGACCCTGCCTTGTTTCCAGCACTGAGGTGAGGGTGCTCTGTGCGTGGGCTCGAGTATCCACTAGGATTCTGTGAGGAGCTTTTAGCAAATGTGGATTGGCCCCGATATGTCATCAGGTGACATAAATATTCCCAACACTAGAATACAGTTCATGCTTTTCTGGGAACCCTTTCCCTCTTCCCTTCCTCCGAGGTCATCCAACTTGTATGTTAATGCTTGTTTTCCATACACTTAATATGTTCCCGAAAGCTTTATTTTCACTACATCTCTAACTTCTTGAGATGTGTAACTTAATAATATGATGACACTACACATAAAACAGACTAACACTCAGGGGAACATCCAGCAGTTTTGTGCTTATCTAGTAGATAACTGAGATCAGGAAGCTGAGGCTCATTTCTTTGTACCTCTTCATTAGGATTCTGCTCTAAATGCAGCAGAATTCATTTGTAAGTGATCATGCACTACTACCTGTCATAAATCACTTAGTATCTCAAAATAATGTCCAGTCCTTCCATCTGTTAAAATTTCCATGTGTCTTTACTTTTCCTTGACGATTAAATCGCAATGTTTTTGAAGGCATTTTTGTCCATATTAAGGATAAAGGAAACACTTATCTTTGATAGATCATTGTATTGCTTCTCTATTCGGCAATAATACATTACTACAAAGTAAATGATGTATTTTATAGTTTGGGAAATCCAAAATCCAACAGGGATTTCATCAAGTTCAAAACCAAGGTGGCTGGGAAAAGGCTTCATGGAAGTGGCAGAGAAGAATGTATCCACCTCTTTATTCAGATTATCAGCAAAATTCAGCGCTTTGCAGTTGCACGGCTGAAGTCTTGCTGACCATCAGCTGAGGCCATTTTCTGGCTTTAGGGTCTGCCTGCACGCTGCATCTCACCTGCCCATTCTCCATCTTTACCACAATTCATAGAATAAATTCTCTTTTTTCATTTTCTGCTTTTAACATTATATTAGGCCTACCTGCAAAATCCAATAAACTCAATTTATTTAAGTATCAGTGATTTTCTTCTACCATTTAACACATACACCAGTTTCAGGATTTGGATTTGGACATTTTAGAAAATCATTTTGCCATGATCACCACATAATTGCAAGGGTGCAGTCCATGCTGTTAAATCAGAAGGTGCTGAACACATACTGAGTTCAGTCACAGAACCAGCACTTCCCCAGGAGGTGTTAAGCCCCTGGCTACTGTGTGCACAAGGAAAATCCCTGTTAGTGACAGGGCTTTGATCAGAAAAATAGAGACAAGAACTTAAAATGTAAACTAGCACCCTGGGCTCCTCCTCTTGACACTAATTTGTGGTACTGTGAAATATCTTCAGAGAAGATCAACCCCTCTTACTCAAATCTTTTTCAAGTTGAAACTGTAACAGGTCCAAACATTAATTTTCCTATGATGCTGTTTAAATGTATGTATTTCATATTATAAATAAAAACTAAATATAGTACAGTCACAGAAAAATTTTTAAAATGTATCTTTCCCTAAATCTGACTAGGAAGAGTTTGAGACTTAAGGTGATTCTTGTTTCTCTGTCTTAGCCACCTGACCCCTTCACTTGGCATCTGAACCCTCTGTCTGAAACAGAAGATTTTCTTACACAGGGCAAAGATAAGCAGAAAACAAAGTGTTCTTCAAATTCATGGTAAATGACAGGGAGGAAAATTTGAAGGCATTAGAATTAAAACTGAGGTAGAAAAGATTGTGTTAGTAAAACCAACTAGAGTAAATACAGATGGGTTCGAATTATTGCACAGAGGCTTCTTTCTAAGGCTTTTTGAGTTTGCTCTCACTGGTCCCAATGGGCACATAGGTAGCAAAAGCTGAGCAGGTAAAGAAGCTATCACTGACAACCCTGCCCAGAGAACTGAGGTCAGGCACACAGTGTGAGAGGGCTCTGGAGGTCCTCTAAATTTACGGGTCTCCACAGCCTATGGTACACTTATTTAGCAAATATTTATTCATTGGTCACTGGCATATTTTCAGACTCTGTTCCCAATTTTGGATATAAGGCAGCTGTTAACCTTAAAAGTTGATAGCTTAATGGAAAAGAAGAAAATTAAGATATTAACTCAGGAGACAGGAATATGTGCTGAGTTAGAGAAACATAGATATGCAAGTACAAAAGAGTCCAAACAGCATGCTAAGCAAGTCTTCATAGAGAAGGTGGCCATTCAATTAAATGTTAGAGAGTAAGTGTGATTGTACAGGAAAATAAAGGTGTGGAAAGCATTTGAATCAAACACAATGAGGCAGGAAGCGTGGGAGGAGTTAAAGAGAGTATTACAGAGATTAGTATAAGAGGAAAAGATGCTCAGGGCAGGGTTTAGATCAGAAAAATAAATAGGCATGGTTATGTCTCCTATTGATCACCCTGAATAAAATGTAGGGAATGATTAGAAAACAATATTGGTAGAATGAGTCCACCACATCTCACAGTATTTTACAAAAGAGACATTACTACCCCGTGAATGGATGTAGGATTAAGGAGAAAGAGGTAAATTAATTGTGAAAATGAGGTGGCCAGAATCTAGGTAGAGTGGAAAGGGGGAAAGGAGGGAGCTGGGAAAGAGAAGAGAAGGAAGAAATGTGGGATGGTGTCCCTGGATATGTGGACTAACGGAGGCCGCAGCTGTCTTGTGACTGTCCAAGAAGACGATGACTAGTTTACAGCAAAACTTTGCAAATTTGTCTAAGAAGTGAATGATAATGGCATACATAATCTCATTAGTTTTGATTTGTTTTTTTAGAGATTCTATAAAATCAACAACCTGGATGCTAAGGTGTTATATCCCTAGAGAATTATCTCCCCCAAACTGTCAAATTCCAAGCTATGAATCTGTATAATGAAATTAATTCTGTCAGTGTACATGGAAAGGACCTTCACCATAATGCTCTGTTTAAGAAAAACAGACAAAGATTAACAAATATTTATTCTCATAGCATGTCTATAAATGTGTATACACATATGTTGCATGCAGTTATACCTCTGTATCTGTGGGTTGCATAGCAGATTAAAACAATAGCAAGTGGAATATATTTTCGAAAATGTGTCTGTTCAGAAAGTGTATAGACTAATTTTTGATTATCATTCTCTAAAAAATGTAGAATGACATTTATGTACAGCATCCATAGTATTAGTATTACAGGTTGTTTAGAGAGGGCTTAAAGTAAGCAGCAAGATTCATTTGGATGAATCCCATGTCATTTAATAGAAGGAATTGAGCATTTGTAATTTTGGTGTCCATGAAGATCCCGAAAGCAACTCATGGATGAGAAGAAACATTTTGTGTGTGTGTGTGGTACTTTATAAGTTTGATAGACCAAGTTAGAAAAGTATGAAGCAGTAATATTTTACTGACAATTCTAAATTTAAAATGAATGTATCAGTGAGTAAATGCATCTAAATAATAAAACACATGTAGCTAATTAAAACACATAGATGTTGCACATTTATTTTTCCCACAGTACTTATGCAAGAAGAAAGTTTTTAGAGGTTGAGGATATGGTGAGTCTTTAACATACTTAATAAAATGCATTTATTGTTAAAGTTGCTTTATCTTGATAAAATTTAGGTATCTCTATAGCAACCAGGTGTGGTGTTGTAGGCCTTGAACTGTATAAATATAGCAAGTCTTTCAGAGACTACAAGGTATAATCTGTAATTAGAGAGCTTTGGCTTGTTCAAACAATAGCTGGTTAAAATACTTTGATTTGTGTGACATGATGGTCCAGTGGAAAAATGGTCCTTCACAGTTTAGTTTGAGAAGCTAAAAACAATTTATTTTATATCTTCTCTGGGTATGCAAAGTTTTACTTTATAAAATGCACACACACACACAATACACATACTGCACAAAGAAATTATAGGGAAAATACATTAACAATTATTTAAGGGGTTACTTGGGGGTTTGGAAATTACAGGTTTTCTTTTCTTGTTTTTCAAATGTATTCCATTTTATATTTTATAAAATAAGCACATATTTTTTCTTGTAAAACCAGAAAAAAACAAGTATGCCACTTGTTCTTAGGTAAAAGAAGACTTAAACTTCTTAAGCAGTGTCCTTGTGGTCAAGGCAGAGCAAAGCGATTCCAAGTCAGTGTCTGCCTGCAGTACTCCTGGAACATTTCCACACACTGCATACAGAATCGAACTAAAGATACTGGCAAATCATATTGATGGAGTGAGTGGCCTGTTGGATAGTTTTGATTTGTGTTGGTTTATACCTAGTATTTCCATGGATATAATTATTTGGACTTATTGAGTAGAGTTAAAAGAACTGGAATAAGAGTTTAGAAGATCTGAACAAACTAGTTCTCAGTTCTTTAAATTTAGGTGTTTGTATTCCAAGGGCAAGGGACTACCTCTGAGCCTTCACATCCTGATTTACATGTGGCTAATACCCACCAGATCCTCTTGCTGCTGCAGTGGAAATCAGAATAAACAGATGTCACATGAAATGCTTGCTACTACAAAGCATAATACCAGGCAGTATGTGAGATCCTGAGTAATAATCCTGAGTATCCTGAGAGTATCCTGAGTAATAATTCTGTCTCACTGCTATGTTCCTACTTATGTATTTCTCTGACATGAAGAATTACAGAATAAATTTCTGTAGTCTAGTCAATAAATGTTGAAATCTGTGCTTTTAACAAATGAATTTCATTTTCATGTCCCTACTCCTGTAACTGGCCTATGTTGGTTCATCCTCGGAGAGACTAGAATAGCTACACCATGCAACATTAACTCAGAGCCACTCTCTGGCATGCATTTGAAGTCAACCAAGCAACACAGCTCATGGAGAAGGAGCACTGTCTTGCAAAGAAAAATACTAGAATATATTTTGAAGTTCTGGTAAAACAGTTGGCATGCACAGAGGAAGCTTTTAGATTCAGAGTCTATATGTAATCTGAAGTGTAAATTGCATAAGATACCAGAATTTTTTCAGAAGTCCCACTCACATATTTAGCCCTTGAAGAAATCTATATAAAATGTCTACCTGCAAGAAAGAATAACATTTTTCAAGAGTTCACTAAAACTGCTGGGCCAGTTTAGGTAAATTTGGACATGAGATCTTCATTTATTTTCTTCTTTCTGAAGGTGTTATTTTAAGGCTTTCTACTCAGTTTTATAGATGTAGTCTCATAATTCTTAGTATCAATCAACTCATGATGGATGTTACTTACATAATGTCAGAAAACACTCATAATAACAAGAGTTATGGAAATCAATTACCTGATTTCACTATGGGAATAAAGACATCTCATAACCCAACTGTTCAATGCCAGGTGAAATATCTTACATAAAATTTACTCCTTCAATATATGATGCTAATCTTCATGTGACCAGAACATTTTCAAGTCATATCAATTTTAATGGACTTAAGATTTGATAGTAAAACTTTGATTTTCCAAATATTTTAAGTTACTTAGGATAATTAGCAGTTTAACATGGTATGTTACCATTTATTTCAAATTGGCTTTGTCCATATTTTTAATGAAAGTCATTTGCAAAAATAATAAATGGGGTGATGATTATGAGTCAACAGAAACAGAGCCTCTTAAGTTCTCCCTGGTTTCTGGCTCAGACATCCATGGTAACCCCATCATGGGTAGATCGTTAGGCAGTGAGCACATGAACAGTTATGGGCATGTATTCATACCATTCAATCCCAACTATAATCACTTTAAATAAATAAAATCTATTATTTAAAAATATACTTCCTTGTCATCATTTTTTTGTTTCATCTTATACCACTTGCACCATGGACACTAAAAATATACTTTAGCCAGGTAGCCATGATCTAAGCACATTAGAACACAGACACATGCAATTTCTTATTAATTATTATTATTATTATTATTATTATCAATTGTATGTTATTTATCTCCCTTTATTAAGTATAATTAATATTTGGTTTACCAAATTCAGTATAATTTAACTCTCAAACCTACTAATGCTATAGAATTATAATTGCTTATTGTGTGAACTGCAACATACTATCACCTTGTTACATTAGTGCCAGATACCATCTGTAACTAATGTACTATTCAACAAACTTTGTTTAGGATAGAGTACTATAAGTTTCCACGTTTTTAAAAAGAATAAAATATAATCATTTCATACAGCATAGAGCTTACTGGTTTCCAGTCCAAACAACAGCCAGACTGTTAGATTCACCACATGATTGTATTAATTACAGGCTGACTGAACTCAATTATAGTAACATTTTAAAAAGTGATTCAATAAGGAAAAGTTTTAGATGTCTGCTTCTTGGCTCAAAGACAAATACATTTATCCTTTTTTCCTGTATTTTTTTCATTCATGTATGTAAACTAAAGATTAGTGCAATTCCATATATCATCCAATTTTTGCAAAGTATAGGTAGTTTTTCTAGGTCATTCTCTTCTTTGCTGAGATAAAATACCCCACACTTCCAATTTTAAAAAGGGGAAGTTTGTTTCCATTCATGGCTACAGCTCATGGTCTGCAGGCTCCAGCACGGAAACGGCATGGTGGAAGAGCCGGACACGGAAAGCTGCTCATTCAAGCCAGCCAGAAAGCAGAGTGCAAAAACCAAGAGGAGGCGATATTTTCTTCCAGTCAGGCTCCAAGTGACCCAACTGCGACCCGGTCCAAGTTCTAACAGCTTATTCAGCTGAGGAACTCATTAATGGGTTAATCCGCTGAGGAGTCTAGTGTCCCTATGATCCAATTATATTCCAAAAGCCCCTCCTCTGGATGCCTGAGAGTTTGGGGGGACATTCTAGATCTAATCCATACTGATAATATAATATAAAAAAGGGCTTGGGTTACTCTTGGGAAAATTTAATGTTTAGTAAGAGTAGAAACAAATTAAGAAAGACTATCAAGAATCATTTAAAAATATTGATGCCAATGAATAGAAGAAAAAAATGGAGTAAAAAATACTCAAATGCCACAAAGGGAGTAATGGGGTTTCTCATTAAATAATGTGACAAGTACAATGTCAATGAATTCTAGCAATGGTTACTCGAGGTCACGAAAACCCTAAGAAAGGTTTTACCTTTTAATTTTATTTATTTTTATTTAGAGAAAAAAAGCAAAACAGAAAAAAGTAGAAATAATAAAGGATTTCAAAAAAACAAAAAACAAACAGTAAGAAATCACCAGTTGATAAATTACATATTGTTACCTTGGAAGTAGTTGCTCAAGTCACAAAATCAAAGCATAAAAAGTGGACAATCAAACAATGACAGTACAAACCATTTTGTTTGATGAAATAAAAACCTAGTAGTATGGTTATCTATCTTGCACACTTCTCACATTTGTAAATATCGTATTGTCTCTCTAGTATAAAAAATAATAATAAAAAACTGAAAGAGTAATAAGATCCAAAATGTATTAGATACTGTAATAATGAAAGGGAAAGAAAGTGCTCTGTTTTGTAGGGAACCAGGAAATGATACTGACCGAATAAGAGCGGAATGGAACTCTGACTGATGATCACTGAGTGCTGGTGAAGAGTAGAAGGAAAACAGAGCCAGCTGAGCTCCACGGGAATATGAAGACAGAGGGGAAAACAGGCCACCTGCATCCCACAAAAGTCACGTGTTGGCCTTTGAATTTGTCTGAAGTTTAGCGGCGATAAAACCAAAGATTTCTGAGTAGAAAGTTGATGTTATTAAAACCAGATTTCTATGGCTTTCTTTAGTAGGTCTAAAGTGGAAGAGGGCAAAAGATTACAAGTAAGGATGTTAATTAAAGTATAAATTTAAGTAGTTTTGCAAATTCATTGTTTTACAAATTACAGAAAAATGTAAATAATAAATAAACAGGTAAACATGTTGTGTTTAGAACGTCCAAGGAGCTGAGATTATTGAAATGTCCTATATATTCCCTCCAAAAAAATACATAATAAGAACAATTGAGAAATCTAATAAAATACCCTAATATAAGTAAGAGCAAAAGAGTTTAAATAAATCATGAAAATGTCAAATACATCAAAAAGGTTGAATTGATGGGACTTGAAGTAATGATCAAGTACACAATAAAACAATGAGAAAAAAATAAAATCAATCCATAAGGTAGAACCCAAACAGACTTCAAAAATAGAAATAAAACTCCAACCACATTTCTATTAAGAAATGAAAATGAAAGTACATTATTGAAATACCGTATCATACCTGTCTCCTTGGCTAAATAAAAAAAATGACATGGAAATTTCAGGGTAAAGTTTGAGAGCAACAGGCACTAGAATAGTGCTGTGATAAATGCAAGTTCCAATTTCTACTAGGGAGAACTTGGCAATATTTCACAAAACCACACCTACATTTGCCTTTCAACCAAGAGGTAAACATCTAGGATTTTTTCTTAATAACTCAGCTTCATAAATATAAATGAGACTCTCCATTAAGATATTGTTTATGATTGCTACAAACTGAGAAATCAAATGCCTTTACATAAAAAAAAGAGTTTAGGTGGATTTGTATACATATACGTATTGGAGTCTTATAGAAATGCTTCAAAAAATGAGAAAAACCCTCATGAAATGTTACGGAGTGATATACAGAATAAAATATTAAGTGAAGACATGATGCAGAAGGACATGCCATATGCCAACAAAGAATGGCACATGATACACACATGTGTCTGTGCATTTATGGAAAAAGAAACCCTGGCAAGGTAAACCTGAAAGGAAAGAGACTGATTATCTGTACAGGACAAGTGAAAACTAGGAGCGTAGGAGTGTATGGCTTTAGGGATGGGTAGAAAGGAGAAAGGATGGAATATCCCTCTGTATAGTTTTAACTGTCAGAATTTTGTAAATTTTTAATATACACACAAAAATAAACTCATGAAATTCACAAAAGTGTTAAAATCTACATTTCAAATTAATATATTAATATATTAGATATATTAAAAGAAAAAACGTGATTTAATTATTTGAAAATAATATTTTCACATATATGGTCAATTTAAAACACAACAAACAACTGCAGTGAGTTAGTTTGCTTCTAACAATGGTATCAAAATAGCCATTTCGACTCTGTTTATGTGTGTTCTAAAATAGAAGAAAGAGATACCCACATTCACACACTGACAATGGAATTTTAGTTTCTTCCTGCTCAATGAAGAATATGAACCACAGAAAGCAAAATTACCGAATGAACCATAAAATGTTCTGTTAGAAATGCAGCATCACTATGAATCAATGGATTTTAATATTACAGCTAGAGGCAAGCACAGGAAAGTGCCTACAAATGTACATAATACATTTGTGAATCATTAAAATAGCAATGGAATCTTGTTAAACCAATATCTTTGTTCCTAAGTGTTGGTCTTCACTTAAAGGAAATACATTGCATAAATGACTGATTCTTAAGTTGGAGCAGAAAATGTTTAAGATGAGCCCAGAACAATTTATAGTATGAAAAAGTAGAGAAATGTATGCAGGTGGAAATTATCTGAAAGAATAGTCGCTTGGGTGTAAGACCTATAGGCAAATCTAGAGAATTGCATAATCAAGACAAATCGTATAGTAATATGGTGTAAACTATATGATTAAATGGAAATACATGAGTTAAAATGATATAAACAAAGAGGTATGTGGAAAAGAACCTCAAGTACATTTCAAAGTAAAAGTCATTAAAAAGTGTAAAAGAAGTAAAGGGAAAATTACCACTTAGCAACATCATCTTAATACTTATTACTGATGTGAAAAGAGGTTGGATGCTAAGACATTAGGGAGGTTTGAGGAAAGATAAATCTATATAATAGTAATGTATTTTACAATAGCAATGAAACATTATTAATGCTAAAAACATAAAGAGTGACATAAACAAAGAGGTAAGTAGAAAAGAGTGGGAAGTGCTTTTCGTAGTAGAAGTCATATTGGAGCAAGTGATTAACATCATGTGGCCCCTGATACTCTGTGAGGGATTCACTAGGACATTTTCATAGTATCACTGCCAAAAATATGCAACCTGTGCCTAATCATGAGACAAGAGCAGGAAACACAAAGGGAGGAGTATCTGTGAGAAAATTAACCTTCCCTCTCAAACAGGTCAAGCCCACTAAGTTAAAACAATAAAAAGGGTGAAGCAATGTCCCAGATAAGAGGAGACAAAATAGATATGGCCAATAAAACGGATGTGTGATTCTGGATGTCATAAGGATGTTTTTTAAATTTTTTTTCCTCTATGGAACATTAGTAGAATACTTAACAAAGTTTGAATTTGGCTAAAAGATTAAGTGATAATTTTGTATCATCTTAATTTCCTGACTTAAGTATTGTAATACGGTTTTGAAAGAGAATATTCTCTATAAAGACATAAACATCAAAGCACTTAGACCTAAACAGATATCATGTAGGCAATTTATTCTCAAGTGGTTCAAAAAAGGACTTACATTGCCTGTGGACATAGAAGTGTGTATTTGTATATTATATGTGCAAGTAGTGAAAGAACCTGAGTGAAGTGTTAGCAGTCATTTATAAAATAATTTTGCATCTTATAGCCTAAATTATTTTGAATTCAACAGTTTCAAAAATATAAAACAAAATTAAATTATTTTCAGAGATACCCACATTCACACATGTGCCCACACATAATGGTGCCTCGCACTTTCCAGGGGCCAGGAAAGGGTTCTCTGATCTCAGTTCTTGGGGTGCAGGCTGTTCATGGTTTCCCTCATGTACCAGGGACAGTGAGAACACAGGTGGCACAAAAGTGCAGAAACCCAAGTTATTACTCACTCTGTCTCAGTAAAGAAAGGGAAACTCAGCTTCTCAAAATCAAACCCTGAGGGTTCCATCTAAGCCTCAAACCTCCTTGTAGGATTGCTAGTACTCCTTATTCCATTCCAACTAATATTTTGATTATTCTAAAACATAAAATACAAATTAATAAAACAATGTCTTTTAAATTGGGAGTTAAATTGGAGACAGATGAAAAAGTATTTTTTTTAGTTTTGAAATACAGCTTTAGTTTGACATTTTACCTTATGATAAATTTAATATTTTTCTTTGTTCAACAAAATAATTGAAAACCATAGGCAGTGTGCAACAGATGTTCAGATAATTAATACGGCTTATAAGTCACTTGACTTTGAGTCATCTCATCTCAAGAAGCTTCAAGAACATTAGTTAATAAATGACGTTAATTTTATAGCCTGTCATATAACAAGGTCTCTAAAAAATTGATACATATAAGTTGAAAAAGCGTTTTTGCAATGTACAGTGGCACACATGTGTAATTCCAGAACCTTGGGATCCTGAGGTGAAGAAGTCACAAATTCAAGCCTTGCTTTAACAATTTAGTGACTTAGTGAGATGGTGTTTCAAAAACACAATATATATTCACACAAAAATATGAATAAAAAATACTGAGGATGTCAGTGCAAAGGTATTATGTTCAGTTTTCAATACCCGCCCATACTCACACACACACACACACACACACACACACACACTCATACACACAATGAGTAAGAACTCTATTATATCAGTAAGAAAAAAAATATGGGCATAAATTAGCATATGAATGGCTGCATTCATATGAAACCCATGAGAATCTTGGATACATTCTAGAAGGAGATGCCCATGTTGACAGTTATTGACACTTTATCACTGAACATGGTTTTGCATTTTAATTTTCTATCCAGTCATGTAGGGTCACTAGACTGAGATGAAAATCTTTTAAAATCCAATAAAAAGAACACAAAAATGTTTACATGACGAAATTTGAGTGAAAACAAAGATCAGAGACCAAATTTAATTTTATTAAACCTTTTTCATACATTTTCATAAATGAAGATACATGTATTTGGATATTAAAGGCCTTATACTTTAGGACAAATCTAGTGTAAGCTAAACATAATTGAAATAAGTTTCCAAAACAGAGCAGAGAGGGAAGGGGATATAACCCAGAGTCACAGTCCCTGACTGCCAGTGCAAAGTAGTGAGCTCAAGGGTGAGTACAAATAATAATAATAACGAGAATATAAATAAACAACAAAACAAGACAGAGAAACATGTCTGCTGTAAGTCAGAAAGAGAAAATAATTGAAGATTAAATGAATGAAATTGAATTCAGAGGTCTTGCACTCTGGGTGAATGATTTGGGGGGTGACGGTGCACAATGCAGTTACTATTGTTGCCCCTGATTGACGTGTTCTGAAATTTTAGTTTTTTTCTTATTCTTTTTCTATTTGGAATAAAATGGATTTGAAAAAAAATGAATCAATATGAACACCACCTATTCAAAGATTTTGTCAGGAGTTACCACATTGGGAATAACAAACATATATACTAGTCAGGATTTAGATAAAAATTTTAATAGATGTGTGTAGCTGTGCATCATCATTTTAGAGTTTCTTGGTTAATTCTTTGGGCTTTAGAGAAAGTCTGTCTTCTTTTCTCACTGTAATATGGAACTAAGTCACATGCCTCTTCACCTAAATATTTTGTCACTTCTTACAGGTATTTGTGATTTCCTGTCAAAGTCTCCAAAGCATTTTGTTACTTTAGTTCTGAAATTAGTTTTCTCTCAGGAATATTTCATTACAAAGGGATGGAATGCAGGAAAGGAAAAGGTATCAAATGTCTGATGTGTTTCAGAATCTGTGTCTGAGAGAGGTTTGAGGATTTTTAACAATGTTACACAGATAGCGAGTGTCAGCATAGGATGACTCCTGTCTCTAAAGCTAAGGACCTTATCTTGCCAAAAAGTCAGCACACTTTCAGTACCATTACTTATGGTTGCAAGGCAATAAAACCTTCTTTATTTGCTTTTCCATTTTTTCATTTGATTATAAATGTACTCTTTGCCTTTTCCCTATCAGAATCTGTATTTTATTTTTTTCACAGAGACAAAACAATTAACAAACACGAGAAAAGAAATTTCCACCCCGATTTCTTGAACACATGTTTGTAGGACCTAACACTATGTAAAGCATATATTTCTAATAAAAGTGTATTAAGAGTACCTATGAGTCAGAGAATGTTGTAAGTACAAAAACAAGTATAATCCCAAGGTTTACTAATTGATTGACATGTTTAAGATGTGATCATTCTGTTTTTATGTTTAGTTTTACAATGACTATACAATGAAATGTAAATTATTATTGATACATACTTTCTATTATATTGTAGGAAACATAACAGTATTTCACACATTTATATATTAGTGATTCTTACAGAAAGAGGAACAGTCAGCAGGCTTCAAACATTCATCACTGGAGAAGTTTTATTAGCTTACCTAGATCACAGATTTCTAATAGTTATTCAGTACCCATCAGTTGAAATCCACAGCTATGAAACTCACTTGCCTATGCAGACCAGAAATGCTTTTTGAGAAAATCAATTAAAAGTTAGATATAAACAAGAAGATAAAAAGCGATCTTCTGGGTTGAAAAATTGTATTAATTTTTTGAGGTGAGTATATTTAGATTGAATCTATGAAACAGTAAAACTGAGATCTGACAAGCAAGTGTGATTAAAAAAAAAAAGAAAAATGTGAAATAATTAAGGTTGTAGATAAGGAAGTGGCTTTTATCAAGGATGAAAGAAATATGGTAATTATAGATGGGACTGAAAACAAGAGATGAAAGAGAAAAAATGGATGAATATAATAAAAAGAAATAAGATTGTTGCAACCAGAGACCTGAAGACAATAAAAAAAAAATGAAAGTGCAGAATTTTTGGAATAATGATGGATCACAGAGGTTTGCTTTTAATGGTAATAAAAAGAACAGGGTTTGAGCCTTTAAATGATCAGCTAAATTGGGGAAGAGGAAATACATCAGAGGCAAGTAAATCATTACACTGATAATCTAAGGTTTTAAATTATATTGATGGTAACATCAACTAGAGAAAGAAAGAAATATGAAGAGAAAGAGTGAACCAGATTCTAAAGCCTTACATAAATGGCAAAGAAAAAAATATATATTAACAAATGATGCCTAGGGGTACAAGGGTTGTACAGCATAATAATTAGAGTTTCAAAATACCTGGATTTTTGAAGGAAAAAAGAGAGGATATCTCTTTGAAGTGGCACTGTGAAAAAATAAGATGACTATTACTATGTCAGGAATGCAAAAAAAAATTAGGATTCGGTATAACAGACTATAGTGATTGTGTTTTTGACAAACTATCATCTTTTAGAGAGAGAGGAAGGAGCAGTGGAATATGTTGAGGGAAGAGCTTAAAGATAAAGACTCATTCAGGGAAGAACATCACAGCAGTGTCTTTTGTTGTAGCTTTTTTTTGGGGGGGGTGTTTTGTTTGTTTTACTTTGTTTTGTTTTTGCTTTGGAAGACTTTGAGAAGTAGCCACTTGATTCTGAGCACATAATTAAACCCAAACAATGACTGAGTGAGGTGTCACATGCCTGTAATTCTGGTATTCTAACAAGACAAGGCAGGAGAGTTTCAAGTTTGAGACAAATCTGGGCAAATTAACAATGTAGCAAAAATTCTGTCTCAAAATAAAATGAATATTTTTTTAAAGGGCAGGAAGTTGTAATTCATATATAAAAGCTCTAGGTTTAATCCTCAACGCCTAAAAACAAAAAGAACAAAGAAAAAGGAAAATAGTGTAAACTTATTTTTCTAAATTATTACAAAGCTGTAAAATGCTTTATATTCATATATTGTTCCAGGAAGAAAAATAACATCCAGTGGACAATAGGTTTAGTTGCTTGGTCTGGATAATATAAAATAACTTCTATAAATTTGTAAAGAAAATCCTTTATTTTATGAAAAAAATTGCTCTATAATTTTTTTTCTCATTCAAATACTCACATCTTTTATAAACTATGTGTCATAAATGTTAGCCTTTAGTATGCTACTTTGAAAATGAGAAAAAAAAACACTTTTGCATATTTTCCAAATAAATTCCTTAAGAAAATTATCTCTGTTTCCTCCCAAAATCTGTCAGTTTCCTAATGTTTTAAATGAAATAACTTGACATTGGTTCATTCTTTTAGTCCTTGATATTTCATTTGGCAAATTTTATCTACTTAATATAAACAATGGGTTTGTTTCCATTGAGTTCATGTTGGCAAAAGATAAAACAAAAACTTTGAAACTCCATTATGCTTTATTTTTTTAAGGAGCTGGCTGCACTGGCAAACCATTTTTCTTCTGTTCACTTTTATTGGGAACTCAGGGAAGGAGAGAGAAAAGTCTAAATAGACAGAGATGTCCCATAGTATGAGCATCCAAGAGCAATGTTTGAGAGAGGGGCTGGTGATTTAAAAGCACTTTAGAATGGGAGAACCAATAGTTACAATGCTCACAGTAAGGCAGGTTTTAAAAAGAGCAATAAAATCTCCATTTCCTTTAAATGCACACAGTATCACTGGGGTTTTCTTCTCTGTATAAGATTAGGAGGATTTAGAAAGAAGTTTGGTTACATATTATCCTAAACAGAGCTACGTGCAGGGCTAGTTAACTGTGTGTTCCTTATTTTAGATACTCAGCATCAACAAGACAGTCTGTGAAAACTGTAAATACACTTCCTCTGCCCACTCCCCCAAGAAAAAGAAAAAGAAAAAAGGATGATTAGTGTTTCTTGTCATCTTACACAGCAACGAGATGCTGTGGACTTTTTTGCAGCTTCAGATTCTTTGAACAGTAAACTTAGGTCTAAGAGAGAATGCAAAGCAGGCAGTTTCTACCAATTTAGACAGAAAAAAAAAAGAAGTTTTCCTGTTAGATTCATCTATCTGTGTCTACAGATGGATCAAAGTCTGGATTTCAAAGGCAGGAACAATGCACCCTTTGTAGAAACTGTGTCTAACAGTCTAACAGTGTCTAGCAAAGATGTAGGTCAGAATGCTAGAAATTATTTGACACAGAATTTTTTCACAAGAACTTGCAAACGTTTTGACAAACTGTAATCTCTTAAGCAGCCTGATCATTCTCTGAATTTGACTGTGTTACATGTAGAGCATATTTCAGGAGATAGTCTGGACGCTGAAGCTGTAAAGGTAGTAGAAGTCCTCTGCCATGACGTCCACCATTTAGAAAACATATGTGCAATTATTTTTGTGCAATTAAATGAAATGCAAACCACACACTATTGTTTTATTATTAATGGAAACTAAGACCTAATGTACCCCTCAATTATTTAAACATTATTTGTATCACCCTAGATTAATGTAAGCACCAGGAAGGCAGTTTGTCATTCATGTTTGTAAAATAGAAAGGAAACTGTAAAAGAAATGAGTGACCTCTATTAGATCATTCAATATTCTCAAGCTAAAAAAATTGCTTGAATAAATTATAATTCTGCCACTAATTACTATTTTCAGAATATTGAAAAATTATACAGAATTTAACATGAAGAACCATTTAATAATATTTTGCTCACATTAAATTAGTCCCTTGTAGAGTGTTTTGCAATCATTTTATAAAATAATTTGCATTTATACTGAATTTGCCTTTCATATCAGTGTCATATTTTCAGTGGAACATTTACCCCATTTGAGTACACTTTTGAGAGATTTAACAATAGGAAAATGATAGCATTCAATAAGGTAATGAATATTTCAATAAATAGAATCTACAGTCAATTTGACCAATATTTCGGGAGAAACTAGGATAAAACCACTACTTGAAATTCCAGACAGAATAATATAGTGTAATGATTTTAGCTCCCAAGAGGACCATTTTATCTACGAAATGCCTCCACTTGACCTGGAAAGCTTGATCAACTAAGCTATCAAAGTGTTAGCCATCATTTGCATAAGTGAGTAGTAAGAAACTGTCATTCAAAATGTAAGTCACTCATGACCCATTATAAGTAAAGCAGATAATAATATCTAGGGTGACCGAGTGATGCCAGCTAAAAAGGGAAAGGAAGACCCACAGATGGTTACCAATGTCCACACACTCTCTGAACTTTCATAAAATTTGCTATATTACTAATGTCTAAATCCTATATTATGGACTATGTACAATTTTCTGAATAAAGAAAAACAGCTGCTAATTGTCCAGAATAGAATTTTAGAAACTTGTAATATGCAGGGGCATCATTGAGTATCATAAGGATGCCCTGTGATGTACAAGCTATTCTAGCCTCAGAATCCTAAATTCAGCGTGAGTCTGCCTTCTCATTCACAGGGCACCAGGCATGGACACATTCCACTCAGATTTCAGTTAAAATTTTGGTGAGGAAACCCAGTTCGCTAAGAATTTACTCTGCTGCCACTCAAGATTCTTTGCTAGATTTATGACTAGCTCATGTGTCTCTAAGGGTTGTTTCCAGGGAAAACAGGGCAAGGCCCTTCCTACAAGGGGTGAAACTCCTGTAATGACTGTTAGGGCATTAGGACATTTGACTGCCTGTCTATGTGAAAATGCCCCACATGTAGCATCTGGTCTGAGACACTTCCCACCCAACTGTTTGATTTCCCTTTTCCATCTACAAGCATCAAAATTCCTGAGGCCTGAGAGCCCATCCTACCACCTCCTGCTTTTTCTTGCTTAAACTTCACTCTAGCTTTTCCTTAATAAATAAAACTTTTACATCTAATGCCATCCTGGGTTTACTTTTAGTGAAGTGCATGTGCACACAAACACATAACATACATGTGCACATATGTATACATATGCAGAGCATATATACATATGCATGCATTAAACACACATCTTATGAAATGTATTCATCATCATCCTATATGGACAAGTTCCTATTGGTCTTAAATGATGGAAATGAAGATAACAATTTTAGTGTAAAACTTCAAAATCTACTTAACTTCCTGCCTTTTTCACTACGTTACTTTCCCTTTTCAATTTTAATCTTAAAGTTCAGGTGACATTTGAAAACTCTTCACAATAAATAAAATTCTAAGACAATTCTCAGTCCTTGAAAGACATATTCCTAAGAAAGAGCCTCTGCATTTCAGAATAAATCACAAATTGGAGAAATAATTATTCTCTATTTTTCCCCTGACCTTGATCCAAATTTCTTTCTTAAAGTCCTTCCAACACATGATGACAAATCTGTCACCTCTGTAACATCTGAAAACCTGTACTAGGTGGTTCAATATGCCCATAAATCTGAAAAGTAGCTCCACAAAATACAGAAAATTTTACTTCAAGGAGGAGTTCATGTAGAACAAAGAAGGAAAATAACTGGGAGTCAGGGATAAGGCAATCCAAAGGATTTGGATTCAGAACAAATGAATCATTCGATTTACAGTTTCTGTAAGTGTGGAAAACAGAGTCCTTGATAATGAAACTTTCAATGACAGGCAATTTTATGACTGGACTATGAGGAGTCAAAATGGAAAACAGTTTAGTAATTTGTTTGAAAAACAATTTAAGTCTCCTATTGCTGCTATACAAAAACTTCTCATCAATGTCTTTTGAAAAGTGCAAAAAATATAAATTCTTGTATATTACATACATGTACATTTATTTATTATTTTTGGGTGCTGGAGATTAAACTCAAGGCCTTGTGCATGCTAAATGTGTATTTTATTTATTTTTCATATGGCTATATTTTACTTTTTAGTGAAGTAAAATCTAGTGTTTGTGAAATCCCTAGGGTAATTACAAATTGCATTTGAGAAACTACCAAAGTGTTTATTTAGCAAAGTGAAAAGAGAATATTCACTGTGGTCAGAAAAGAAAATAGTTTAAAATTCTGAATGCAGCACTGCTCTTTGGCCTAGGGTAAATGCACAATATCTTGCTACTTTTGCCTGAAAATGATATAAAATGCTTATATCGCAAATTTATGCAAACTTAACATTTTATAACTTCATAATAGCGTACAAATTGGTAGAAAGATAGCTATCAATTTTTGGCCCATTTTAGATAGTCAAAGCAGTTTTAAAATCCAATTGTTACCTTGAAAGAGAAAATATTGAATATCACCACATTATTTTTAGCTCTTTGTTAGATAAAGCACACTGCTCACCATCACCACCACACAGCCAACAAAAGAGACAGGCATATTTCCCCAATATCAGGCCTCAAAATATTACCATATTGATGATTTCCTTAAGGGCTGAAAAAGACTTATTAGTAGAAAAGATAGCAGATGCATTTAGTAGCTACGACATTTAGATGAGAAAAAAATAATCACATAAAAAAGATCAGAATATATCATCCTAAAACTATCATTTTGGCATAGGATTAAACTGAAAGACAATGGACAGAAAGGACTTATTTTTTTCTTATATATCTTATATAACATTAGTACTGTTCACATATTTGTCACTTTTTTTCACAATGAAGTGGCCCTATACCCCAAAGCCTATATCCTTTGACATTTCTCCTCAATTTATCACTGTTTATAACTGTTACCAGTTATCACTGACATTAAACCAAGATATGATTATGGACCTGGAAGAAAGTTGTTAGAAAGAGAGAGAAAGTTATGCCAGAGTTCTGAATCTAATCTGAATCCATTGAATATTCTACCTGTAACATGCAATATTTCAGTTGAAGGTGTTTAGCAAGCTGTTTTAATAATATAATAAAAATCATCAAAAGCAAAGTACATTTCAGTATAATAAGAGGTTTCAAGAAAACATCTAAAAGATTGTTTTCCAGCATATTCATGAATCTGAATCATTCACTCATTATAGGTATGTGTGTATATGTGTCTGTATATATATATAGACAATAGTCTTTATAACATAATCAGAATAGATTATTTTCATATTAATATCCCTACATAAAGTGAAATATGTCATTTTTCACTCAACATTAGCCTCAAATTATTCACTAGTGCATTTAATCATTGTTTTAATCCAATTAGTGTCTTCAGTTCTCCCAGTAGGAAGTCTATGGAAATGTACTCCACAATTAGAATTTTAATCCAAATTTAATATACCATGATATTTATTCATTAAAGAATTAAGTGAAAAAAGATTTTTATATTTCTTGAGGAAAATGTTATGTTAAATGTGAAAAATCATATTAGAAATGTTTATTAAAATAAGTAAGTTCAGTCAGTAAGTATGAAAATAGTGATAATTCTCATTTACAAATGTAAGTTGCAATGACGTTATATTATTTAGAAGAAAAGCTAGAATAATTTTGAAGAAAAAATATGCATTTGAATATAAAGATTTATGAAAATGTCATGGTATAATTTCATAATTTATATCAAGTATATCTAACCTATGCTATCTACAGGATATACTTTGAAAGTCAAATGACTACAGACAGCATATAGAATAATAGTATCAGAATAGTAGATGAATAATGCAACAGTGTACATTGAAGTGTTCACATTAAATTTATCTGAATTGCTTTTGGCACAGTGAATTCCCTTTAAATCGATTTATTTTCAAGGCCAGGCAATGACAACTACATGAAGGTTTGGTCTGAGTTCTCTTCTTCTTCTAAGTCATCACAGCTGTATAAACTTACTTTTAAATTCAAGACTTCTAACTCTAGAAATTTAAATTGTAACTGAATTTCTGCATAAATTGTGCAATCTGTGCTGTCTGAAATCATAGGAAAAATAATGTTTTAAAGTGATAGAAGTCACAGATACTTTCATTTCCCTTTGTTCTTTGACAACATGCCATCCTAAATCATGATCTTCAATTTTCCAAACTGATTAGGTTTTTCATTAATGAATATTTAGTGTAAATATTGTAGGACGTTCTATAAATTAATGTGATATCTTACGGATTTTTTTCTCGGATTTTATCATATCCTAAAACAATATTGCCTAAGAAATATCTTCCATTTACTTGAATGTACCTATCACTTGATAAGGCCAACTACAATGCAAGATAAATTATGAAATGAACGAAACCTACACCTACAGAATGAACAGCTTAGCAGCCACTTTTATCAGAATATAGTGATCAAACTGATAAATTTGAAAGTGTGAGACGATAGTTACTGTGGAAGGAACTTTCCTAAAAGTAAAGGATGAGCTTACTGTGAAGGTGTTGGAAACTGACTGGGGAAGTCAGAGGCTTGTATGATAGACTATATCTATGACCATCTTTACTTCTCTCCCAGAAAATGTGCTATAAGAATTTTGGAAGACAGTTTGAGATTACTTTAACTTTTAGCTCAAAGATCTTCCAGCTGATAGATTGTTATTTGATTTTAGTCACCTCAGTGTTTCACTCTTTTTTTTTTTTTTTTTGTACCGGGAATTGAATTCACAACCTTGAGCTTCCCAGGCAGGCGCTGTGCTGCTGAGCTATTTCCCGGTCCTAAGTTTTCACTCTTAATTTCAAAATTTATTTAAAAATCTCAAAATTTCTGTACACTCAAATCTGTGTAAGAAATAATGCTCATTTTTGATCAAATGTTTTGTTTGTCTTAGAGGTCATTATCACAAGTACTTTTATCATCAAAAATATCTGTAACAGTTTGGCAGGTACTATAAACAAGCACAGTGTGAAATAACAAGAAAAAGTTCAAAAAAGTGAATACCAGCTAAAGACGAGGGCCTTGCATGTGGGTGGGTCAATAGAGGTGCCTCTATTGCCAGAACTTTCCATTTTTCAAGAGAAAGGGAAACAGAATGAGCACAAATTCCTATGTAAAATTCCCCAATGTTTTAGCTATTGACAACTTAGACTTTTTTGAAAATTTTAGTAAATATTTGAGCCAAGACTGTGAGGGTCAATCCAAATACATCTGTGGGTGGGCCAGATTACTATTTTGGACTTAAATTGCTTAAACAAAAGGACAAAGACTATATATATATATATATATATATATATATATATATCTCGCTAAGACACATTGTTACACAATGATGTAACATACAGCTTTGATTGTTTTTCCTACTTCGTGACAATTACATAAATAGCTCCTAAATTATACCAGGCCATGAGAATTCCAATACAAAGTCTGAACCAGCTGCACCCCATATTTAGCTTTTTCGCATTCCTTTAAATAAGCTTTGAAGTTGATTCGCATTTCAACTGAAAAGTTGAGAAAGAAAATAGGCCAAAGCCTAACAGATGGTTCCTGTGAATTTCATGTGAAAACTAAGAGTAAGCCTTAGTTTCTTCATGAAGAAGGAGATAGGAAATGGTTCAGATATTTCTGGGTCAAGAAGGACGCTGGAAATTCTTTCTCTTTTTCAACACTGTGCTACCCATACTCCTGTGAAGACAGTTTTAAGCAAATTTTGAAAGTATCATGTGTTTTATTATAGCTATCAATTGTGAAAAATATTTCAGAGATATAATGATGATAGTGTTGCTTTAAGGTTTACGGAACTGAAAACTAACTGAACTATAGGACAAGCGAGCTTCTTTAAAGACTGAACTGATACACACGCAATCTATGAAATGAACTTTCTTCATTTGTTACTTATCTCTCGCTATCTAATTCACCTCTTACTTTCAAAACATCTCTGCAATTATGTTTTCTAACATACTATGTATTATAATGTAATTATGTATTATAATCAAGTTCTATATACAATGGTGTTTAATATTTGCCTAACTAGACTCTATTTTCCATCTCTCCTTTAAAAGTTTTTACTTCAGTTTTTGTGGTGGTTTATTTTTGAGAGCATGGTCTTTCTGGATGGCTCTGGCTGACCACAGATTCAGGATCCTCCTATCTCAGTATCCTGAGTGTTGTGACTACAGGTGTGCACAACCATGCCTGACTTTTTCTTTTCATTTTCTTGCAGTACTTCAAATTTCCTTAGGAAGATAACCCTTATCATTTGTGTATTACTCCAACAATTAGATAGATTTAAACCAGGTGGCACAGAGGGACATGATGTGTGTATATAGAGAGCAGTATACCATGTTTACTGTGACTCAGGGGAAGAGATGATGTGCAAAGGGTACTGGTGTTGGAGAGGTATCGAAGTTGGTATGCATGGAGAGTGGGAAAAGATGCATACATACGATGAAACATGCATCCTACGTAGGTTAACAATTGGTGCTGGAGTACATTCAACCCAGGACCTTCACACTGAGCTACATCCAAACCTTTTTTGTTTTTAGTATTTATTTGACATAGGTTTTCACTAGATTGGTAAATTGTGAAGTTTGTGTTTGAATATGCAATCCTTTTGCCTCAGACTCCCAGACTGGTTAGAATTATAGGCATACACCATACCATTTCTGGCTGTAAATTAACCACCCTTCATCCTTACCAGAGATTTATTCTAGGGCCTTGTGCATGGTAGGCAAATGGTGTACAATTGAGCTACATCCCTAGTGCATTTTTAAATTTTACTTTGAGACAGTCTTAAGAGATTGCCTATCCTGATCTGAAATTTTGATTCCTCCATGTCCCAACATCCCAAGTAGCTAAGAATACAGGCATAAAACATTATTGTTTGTAAATCCTGAAAAATACATGATGGTCACTTTCCCATATTATGTACATAGATATACAACTTCTTTATAGACTCGTAGGCGTCCATTGAATTCAACCAGTTTTTATTGGTCGAGATGGAACGTTAGCATGGAGGCACAGTATTTGCTTTTCCTTTTCTTTTTTTGATTAGTCACTTAGGTTGGTTTTTGTCTTTGTGCGCATATTAACACTGCTCAGAAAATTTATTCAGGTACCTGTATCTGTGTGCTCTTGACATGTTAGGAAGCATGATTGAAGCATTTTTGTTCTGGTTATGCATTTGCTGAAGATAGAGTTGAAGAACTGGCTTGGTAGTAGTTTGATTGCTAGTATGCCCAAAGTCCTGGGTTCTACTCATAGCAACACACACACACACACACAGCATCCTATGCAATTGGCATAGATGGGGGAGAAAGATACAATTGGAGAAGTAGAAAAGCAAAATTCTGCAAATCCTTGTAGACTTTGTGAAGAATAGGACTTAATCCTAAACGTAATTTCATTGATTGATCCCAAGTAAGTGACTTATTTATGCTTTTGTTATTGATTTTTGGGTTGTACTTTTTAACAGAATAATTGTATTGTGTCAAGAGAACTAATTAGAGGCAAGTAGGATGTCGTGCTTATGTAGAGATTTGGATGAAAGACAAACAAAACTCTAATGTGGTAGTGTGGAAATAGAGCTAATGGATGCAGTGAGGGCACATAGATGATTTGATTCCTAAAAGTCAATAGTTTTAAAGATCACAGGATTGGTAGAAGATTGGAGTGGCAGGAAAGATCACCTTTAAGTAAGGAGATAAGGGCAGCATGCATGGAATATCTTTATATTAAACTGTGTAGGATATAAGATATTGTACGGAAAGAGATAACAGCCAAAGACGAAAAAGTACAGCTCTTTTGGCAGGAAAGGACAGTGTCAGGCAGGACAAAACACAAAATTACACATTTTAGGGACACAAATGAACTTAATGGAGACATGGAAAACAGTATTAGAAAGGCAGCTTCAGTTGGCTGCATTTGCCTCTGTACCAGGACAACTGATTTGTACATTATTCATTAGAAGACAGTGGACCATTTAAAGTTTTTGGGAAATTTGATATATTCAACAACAGAGTTATGCTTTCATAGTATGTATTTGGCAGTAGTAGAAAAGTTTCTTCTAGAGTCAAAACATAGAATGAGACTAAAAGAATCTAAGTCTTGATAGTAGAAATAAACATAAATCATTGATTGGGCTTATTAATATCAAATTACTTTTGGATGGGTCATAGTGACAGTGGTAGACAACTGAGGCTTCAGGCTTTGTTAGGTAGGTAATGATATCTTTAACAGAAACAGAAGATTAATAGATTATATATTTTAATAGATTATATTTTGATAGAGCATATATACATAATGTATAGTCACATTAGGTTATTGTTATATTTCCAAAGACTGAAACAATACTAACTCTGATATGCGACCAAATGCTATGTGCTTTTGGTCCTTCTTTTCTCTTTCTCTCCATCCTGAGGCTGAGACGTAGGTCCTTGTGCATAGTCAGACCTTCATTTTATTCTAATTTGTGCTCTGCTGGTGAGCTACACTCCTGACCCTCTTGTCAAGTGAATACATTATTACTTCAAAGTGCACATTTGTTTATATGGTAGACGTATCAAAGACTGTTACAATGGCGACTGAAGATGCTTTATGTGTCTATTTGCTGACCTCATTCCAAATCCATCACCGAATGGTAAACTCATGAAGGCGAGACAAATGCATTTTTTCCACAATTATTAATTGTCATGATAGAGTCTTAAAACCTGTTGATGATGTAGCTAAAGCCTCTGACACAAAGGTCCCCACTGAACCACTGACATTTTCTACACTGATATTTGAAGGGTGCTCCCATACATGATGAGTCCTTTCTCTCTTTAGTTTTATGTTTTAAATTTTCTACTTCACAATTCTCTTTTTGAAGCTATCATGTATTAAGAGTAATACCAGAAACAACAGTGGTTCTGGTGGACTCAGGTTACCTGAGGAATCATCAAAAACTTACCCTTTAGATTTTCTTGATGATACAATTACAACTTTATTCCTCTTTTCTAGTTTGTAAGAAGAATCTAATGCATGGAAGGAAATTTGGTTTAATGATCACAGAACATTTAAATATTTAAATTGTGACTATAAAACAATATAATGAACAAAGGAATTAAATTAGATGTTGGCTTATAGCACTCAAAACATTTCCCAAACACTTTCTATTATAGTTTTCTAAGTTCCAGATATAAGTTAGAAATTATAATTATATATTAGAAATTATATCTATAAATTAATATGTAGAAATTATAGTATATCTATAATTATAATCCCTTTATAATGCATTCCTTCTGGTTAATTGATAATGTTTCTTGTTAGTTTTGCTCTAATCAAAGTTTTATTGTGCAAAAGTTGAAATCACATATTTACTCTAGTACCATTTTCAAGACTAATTGGGTTATTAAATAAACTGCAATGAAACATAAAAGAAATTATTTCATTGCAGTTTAAGTAGAAATGGTAATTCTAATGGAGACAAACAGGTGTTTTTCTTATATGCAAAGAAATAAAAACATATTACTTTAATATTTTACCCTAATACAATAATTCATTTTAAGAAAAGTGTACTTGATACAGATCTATGAAATGGATTTGGAAATGGCAAAATGAAATAAGACATTGTATTGTTTTCTTATTATAAGTTTCTACTGTATTGTGGAAAATTTGCATATTCCCATGTGCAAAGAGACTGTTTAAATGATCCTGAAATTCTAATAAAAAAAGATTTTTATGCTATAATTCTGCAATACCATGCTTACAAAATAATTTTATATGCTATATCCTTATAGCTTTTGAAATACTATTTAAAAGTTATTTAACAAAAAGAAAGATGAATTACTCCACTGGGAGTGTTACTATATAAGTTATCATTATTGTCTTGCTTAGAGTTTTTCTGTAGGATAATATTGAGATGAAAAAACAGGGTAATATTTGGTGTCAGGTATAAAGGTTAAGACAAAATTGAACGTAAATCAACATCAAATTATAATCTTGAAATCCAAGGTCATAGTTTGTAAAAATTTCACATTAATTTCTCATCAAGCTCAGTATGTGTTAACTGTTAGTAGGTGTTCAATAATAAATGTTTAAATTAAGTTGCATTTCATATTTAATTTTATATGTAATACATTTGTAATTATGCAAAGAGAATGAACTGAAAAAACCTATAGTCCTACACTAATGAAAGAGGGCAAGTATTTTCTTAAGAGTGTTTGAAACCTTTTCCCACTATGTCAATGTCATTTGACTTGGATGGATTTTCCCAAAGATTTAGACCTCCAGTACCTCAAATAACTCCATTGAAGCTCTTTATTATCTGCAAAAAAAGGAGCTGGGTGCATGTGATATTGATAGCTCTGGAGAGTTCAATTATTAGTAACTTCTTTTTTTTATGCCACTCTTGTACCTATATTATATGAGAACCATGATTAGCAAACTCAATGTGAGCAGATAATTCTCTTAGTAACCAGTATGAAGGTGCAAAATAAAGGAGAATATTAAAGAGTGGTAGATATAATATGGAGAGGACAAAACATGAGGGAAAGGAGGAAAATACACTTTTGTTCTCCTTAAGAGCCAAGGTTTTGGTTTACACAAACTGAGGATGCTTGCCAAATACAACTGCAATGTATTTGTGTGTGTGTGTGTGTATGTGTGTGTGTGTGTGTGTGTGTGTGTGCATAAAGAGAGAGACAGAAAGGAGAGAGAAAGAGAGAGGGAGGGGGAGAGGGAGAGGGAGAGGGATAAGGAGAGGGAAATATACTCCATTGTGGGACCAAACAACTTTATAAGTCACTCAGGTATTTCAGTTTTAAAGGATAGTTCATCTGATTGGAAACTGGTGACCAGGTTCTGACTGTTCAAACTGTTAGGTATTTTAATGACTAATTAGGAGACAAAAAGACAAAAGAATTCATCAGTGCCACTTTCTTAGTGAAAAGGAAAACCAAAACAGACATTCTCAAATGTAATCTACATATATAATCTAAGAATCATTTTAGATATAAGCATTGTTTGGAGCTGCTGCCTGTCTTTTATTCAAATTCCAACTAGAAAAACTAAGACCTACAAAGGTGGAATGCATTGGAAAGGCTTGGTGCCAAGCACAGAGAAGAAGAAGAAGTGGATACATACCCCCCTTTTTTGGCCAACACTATGTCTGACAATGAAAAAGATACTCCATGTCTTCGCATGATCTGTGACCCTCAAAGGCACCACTTCCTAAAAAGAACCACAAGCTTACAAATCAGTAAACAGACCGCTTTCTCACCTGATATAAGATACACATGTGCTCTTTGTAACACCGTAAACAATTCAAGATGTGGAGATTTGTGATTTAAAGACAATTTACATTACAGACAGAAAATAATTTGCAAACGCATGAATCAAAGTCCTTTAGATTCTTTCTGCATTTTCTCTCCCAGCATTTTCATACACCAGGTCTCTGACTATTGCCTACGCACCTTAGAACCTTTCAGGACCCTATTCCATACATTTCTGAAAGCATCTTCGTGCTGGCTTTTAAACTCTAGAAAACTCCTACTCAAGCTTTACGGACAATTTTGAGGTCCTCTTTTTGGAATTTTCAGTTTTTCCTACTTGCTCCAAAGTACTACAACTTTTTTCTATTCATGCAAATTTCACCCACCATAGTAAGTGTTCTGCAAATGAAAGGCAGTGAATTATACATCTCTATTTTTTTTCCAAGTACCTAGCACATTTCTTGGCATTTATTTAAAAATAAATGATATGTGTGAAAAAATCTCAAAGTAATGAGTATTTAAAAGGTATCAAGATATGTGTGTTCTTTTCTGAGTTTTGGAGGAAATAAAATTTCTCTCCTTCCCATTGATACAGAATATTATGAAATTTGATTTTAAAAAGTCCTTTATTTGAGAATTCAGAATGTAATACTTATGCCAAATTCTGTTATTGCCTAGCTTTCTGTCATTTGAATTTCTGAAGCCTCAATCTCCTCAGTAATAAATCAAGGTGTCCTCCAGTCTCCTCTAACGCAAAAAATATTCAGGTCATGGTATCTATTCCAGAGCACCCTCTTCTATCCTGGATAGGGAAAAATAACAGAGGTAATACTGTAGACAAACTTTCAGTGGACAAGACAAAGCAAAAAGAACCATTTTCAGACTATAAATCAACTCGTATCCAAAACTGTCTTGTGTTATTTTGCACCTAAGAATGGCATAGGTTATTGAAAAACAGCCTTAATATGAAAGAGCTAATTTAATGCTTAAAATGAACCAGAATTAAATTGAGCCAGACTTAAAACCTGTGTCCAGACTTTTACTCTTTCTGAAAGAAAGGAACTAAATTTAGTTTTAGAATTTGAAGTTCAACATGGTAGCAGAATGCACTCTGGGACAAATACAATGTAATCTGATATCAGAGATGACTGATTAGGTGGTCTTGTATATCTCATGGCCTCCATTGAGAGTACACTTTGTATACTTTGATCTTAGAGTATAAATAGTTCTTTACACTACATCAATGACACATATGCATCAGATAGTTCAGAAGATTTAAATATATAAGCATGAAATTAAAACAACCCCAACAAAAAAATAATACCTGCAATTCCAAAAATCTGACTATGTTGAAATGTTCATAAGGATTATGAAACATTTTACTAATCAATGCCAGAAGGAATTTTTATTTTCCATATTCCATAAGAAATTTTCACATAATTAGAGTAAAAATCCACATTCTAAAACATTTCTAGTGTTTACTATCACTTGCTTTCAGGAAGAAAACAGATACAGGAGGTAGTGTTTCTACAAGACTTCCTTTTATTTTTTTCTTAACCTACACGGAGTGGAAAAACGCTAGAGATTTTTTCATCTTCAATAATTTTGTTTCCTTTGAAGATACAATTATTCAATTAAATCCATTTAACATTTGTGCAATTTGCACAGCAACATTAAAATTAACACTTTGCCTATCTTCTCTATTGGTTCCTGACCATCAGATTTTACTTGAGTCTTTATCCTAATAGGGGAAAATCACTTAGATGTTGATACTGAAGTAAAGCATTGTCTACATTTATGGACGCAGCCACCCACACCTGAGAGTGTTAACCTGTGCTCTTTAAATTCAGAGAAACAAATCCTTTGTACAACAAAGAACTGAATGCCTACTATTCCACACTACCTTTTATTTCAGTTATGGACAGCAGATGAAAGAAAGAAGTGAAGTGTCAGACTGGAGTTTATATAGCACAATGGAAAATGGCATCTAAGATATTAAATGGTAAGCTTCTGATGATATAGAACAGAGAAAAAGACATATTTTTCATGGGAAAGTTTTTGCTTTTTGTGATATGAATGATATTTGTAATATAGTTGCATCTTTTTACCAGAGTGTTCATTTTACCCCCATGTTTGCAAGAATCAGATTAGGATGCCAGGCCCTCCAGCCCCAGTTCAATTCCGTCTTTCCATTAACATCAGCAACTATAACTTCCAGAGCTTTGTTCATTTACTAAGATGCATTTAAGATCTGTCCAAAGGACGTATACCCTTTTTATCCCTTGACACTGTGAAAGACAGACGTGGCTTAGGTCATACAATTTCCCAAATGGACTGGAATTTCTGGCAGCCCCATTTAGAATTTGCCATCTGACATGACCTCAGAGAAGCACAAAGATCATCGTTAAGAAAGACTTCATATCCACTTCTCTGACTTCTGTGCTACCACGCCGAGGACCCTCACCCTGACGCAATGTCCTCTGAGTCATAGGGGCTAGAATTCTGTTCTTCCAGTAAATTTTAAACTCTTTGAATACCACACCAAGGTTTGCTTGTAGCAGCAGATCGTGAGTGATGAAAAGTAATAGGATATGCACACTTCCCTATGATGACATTCTAGGGAGCAGGCATAGTAGTTTCTGAGATTAAAGAGGGTGAGAGAGGTGTGAGTATAAGAAAGGAGTGTAATAGATTCTCTTTGTGATAACAAAACATTTGTATATCTCGATTATTATGGTGGTGATAGACATATTTCATAAAATGCCGAGAATCTACACAAAGAGATACAAAAATGATTGTGTACAAAATGAGTAATATCTGTATAAAATTTACTACTCAGTTAAAAGAAGGATAAACTCAACTACTATTTATAGGTAAACAGATGCAACATGAGACCATACTCATAAGTGAAATAAATCAGAATCACCTGTGCAAACATCACATTGTCTCCTTAGTCTAAAACCTGAAAGAGTAAGATTCAAACTGTACACTAGATATTGTGAAAGTAAAAGGGAAATAAACTGCACAAAAAGGAACAACAACTGAGATAGGGGGAAGGAGAAATGAAGAAAGGGAAAAGATTATGTATATAATTATACTACTAATCACTGCTAACTCATCAAAAAGATCAGTTTGTGCTTTCACTGGTCATTTTTTCATGAGTATATCTTATAATCTGAGCAACTACTTTGAAGTAACACAATATATTAACCATTGTTAATCTCCTATTATTTTGTTTTGAAATTCTATATTGTTTTTATTTTTTTTCTTAAAGTAAAAAAATTAAAACTTTGTAGTCCCCTTAATCTTACTGTATAGGTTAATTTCTTGGTGTTGATAATGCACAACTATGTTACAAGATGTCACCACTGTGAAAATTTGGCAATGAGTATGAGACAGAATGATGTGCGTACTGTTGTACAAATTTTCATGAGTCTGTATTTAGACATAAAATAAAATAAAAAGTAAAATAAAAATCTAGTGCTTAGGGACTGGGGATTTAGCTCAGTGGCATAAGCTCCTGCCTTGCAAGCACACAGTCATGAATTCGATCCCTGGTACAAAAAAAAAAAAAAATCTAGTGCTTATCACATTATAAACTGACTTTTTTTCATTGTTGTCAATGTCTCATCATTCCATCTGGGCAAAGAATTCTTTGTTTTGTTCGCTGCTATATTTATGGCAGAATAGGAGTACTAGGTATACTGCATCCTTTATGAATAGTTATTGAATAAATGAATTATAAATGATTCATTATAAACTCATTTATAATGAATTTATATTTATTCATTAAAAATAAATGATTAATGAATACTTTTTACATTTCAAAATCATTTTAACAGTATAGGAGATGTCATTAATCTTATTTTTTCCTAGTTCTACCTTAAAAAGAACATTTAAGAAAATAGCACTAGACAAATGAGAAAGGCGATCACAACAGCCTAGATTGGAACAATAGCTAGTACAACAAAATACCAGGACCAAAACATTCCGGACAAGTACAAATGATCAAATAGCTGAATAATAAAGCAGAAACAATGTGTTAGAAGATAAAATAAATAAATCTCTTGAAGTCATAGATGTAGGCGAGTTTCTGAACAGAACCCTAATTGTATAGAAAATATTACTGACATTCAACAAATGGGATCATTGCACAACAAAATAATCAACCAATAGCCTGAAAAGAAAGTCTGCATGAGGAGAAATTTTGCTAGCTATTCCTCAGACATAAGGCAACTATTGAGAATATATAAAGAACTCAACAAATTAGGCTCCCCAAAAAACCAACAAAAATGAATAGAAATGTCATGGAAATATAAATGGTCAGTAAATACATGAAGAAAAGTTCAACATTGCTGGCCATTAGAAAAATAAAAATAAAAACATTAAGGCTCCATCTCATCCCAGAAAAATTGATATCATCAAGAAATAAAATAACAAAAAAATGCTAGTTAGATTGAGGGGGAAAAGGAACCCTTCCATATTGTTTATGATAATGTAAACTAGAAAAACCCACTAAGAAAATCAATATGGAGACTTCTTAGAAAAACTAAAACTAGAAATTCCATTTGATCCAGATAGTACGCTTCTAGCTGCCTTCCTGAGCTAATGATATAACATTATAGTGATACATTCATACCCATATTTATAAGCACAATTCATGATAGCCAAATCTTGGAAAAAGCCTATATGTCCTTCAACATTTGATTGGATAAAGAGAATTTGGTATTTATAAGCAATAGAGTACTACTCTGCTATAAAGGTGGATGTACTTGAGTCATTTGTAGAGAAGTGGATGGACCATTATGGAACTTGAGACCATACTATTAAGGGAAAAAGTCAGGCATACAAAGTTAAATATTGCATGGTTCCTTTATATGAGAAATCTAAATTATATATAAAGAACACAATAAAAGATAGATGATAGGAAGTAAGAATATGGATCAATTTTAAAGAGATGAGATCAAGAAATGGAGCTGGGGAAAGGGGAGAGAATGGGGATGATGAAATTAAGATGTGTTAAATGCACATATCGACTCCACACAAAAATGTAGACATTGCACACCACCCCCATGTACAATCATAAATAAAAAAATAAGCAGAACTTTATCAATGCACTTGAACTTTTTACTTGACTTGTTATTCAAAAGTTAATAACACTTAGAGGATTAATTTTAATAATCACCAATACAGAAATACAAAATTATATTTGACACAAACTTCTTGGATAGGAATATGTTACTGTGCTTAAATAATCTTTTCAAAATTAACACAATTTTACCTACCAATTTATCAGAGCTGTGGTCACAATTTGAAATGCATGAATGATCTTCTAGTATTATATATGAGTGAAAAATAGGTAATAATGCATGTACTCAATAACAAGTGATATAATATGATGCTTTTTTTTCCCTGAAAAGCAAAAGACCTCATTTCACTCTGTGAGCAAAATTGGTGACTATGGCTCTAATTCACAATTATTTAAATTTTGATCTTAGATACTCTTCATTAATGACAGCATATTCCATTACTTAGAAAGATATTCTTAAAAATATATTTTGCAGCATACCTATATTTTGCACCATGTTAATGTACTTTATTATCTTTCTGCTTAATAAGATTCCATATACAACACATACAACATAAAAGAAGAGATGTTCAGCTTCCTCATGGTTTTAGTCTGTAATGGGTTGGCTCCAAGGCTGAGACATGGTGGAAGAAAGGACTGGCAGAGCAAAGCCACCTAGCTCATGGTGACCAAGAACAGCACATGAATGCCAGAGATGAAGGGCTACAGGACCAGCCATAGTGACACAGTGACACAGAGACACCAACAAGTATGTTCCACTCATCCTTTAGAGGAATCTTAGATCCACAGAAGTTGAAATTCCATCCTAACCACCATACCCCATGCCTTTTCAATTTGCTACTCAAAAACATCTCCTTAAACCATCTTAATCTCCAAATAAATACGAGAGAAAGCTCATAATTCTATTTGGTGTAACAAAACCACATACAATTGTAAAACTATTAATCCCTTCCCTAAAGTTTCTAAATTTTCAGCATTTTTCAAAAATTCAACATGAAGTCTCTGCCGAGACTCAAGAGGAACTCATAGCTGTGAACCTCTGCAAAAGTGAAAAAAAAAAAATGAAGTTATATAATCTCAAGGTTTAAAGGTACAGGACATCTATTCACATTTCTAAACGGATAGACAAGGGAATAGAATTGAACAAAAGAAGATCAAAACTCAATGGAAAAACAAAACAAAACAAATCTGTAACTTCATATCTGGCATCTGGGACATATGGTTCCAAAGGGCTTGGGTGGCCCTACTTCTATGATCTTGCCTATTCTACCATTCTGTTGAGCTAGCTCTACTTACAGCCTGCAGCTGACAAACAGTCTGTATTTCTGGCAATTTTGACTTCCTGTAGCTTTTCATTCACCTTTGAATTTTTTTCTACAAATTCATGTCTTGAACTTCCAAGAACTCTGTGCTTGGTTTCACAGGGTTTCTTTGGATCTCCAAGTAGAAGGCTTCCTGATCGTACAACTCTTAAATATTTTGGCCAGTAAAACCAGCATTATATGTACAATGCCAAGGTCCACTATCAGTGGAAGGGACAGACAAGCTCCTTGCTGCAGTCTCCTCCTTGCACCTGAATGGCTGAGCCCTGTGAAATAAATCAGAACAATATCCTAGGAGGTCTTTCCAGAGCCAGGGCCAATGGAACACTTTTCTCAAATACAAAGGTGATTCTTTTACATTCTTGAGTTGGCAGTGAGTAGAATCTTTCCTATTCCTGAGATGTCTTGGACTTAAGATTTTACTTGACTTTGTACTTCATTTCTTTTTAATGATACTGATTCCTTTACCATCCATTGGACTGAATTTTACACATTATTTTTTCTGAGATAAAATTTAAATTTTTCAAAATTTTCTGCTTTTTGCCATCCATTTGCACTGTAAAGTGGCTATCATTTGCCAGCCTTATTTATACCACAGCCTGAAAGTTAATTAATTAAACTGTCTTAAAATTATTTGGAACAAACTAATTAGCCAGATTAATTGTAATCTTCAAATTCGAGAGACAAATAAAAAATAATTAAACATTTTTTTGTCTGAGGGTAACACATCTGATCATTAGCTCCATATTCAAAGGAGTCCCTTTTCCCAACTGAATCTCCTGAGCCTGTGCTTTATTCATATTCTTATTAGCAGTTTTCTCTTTTGCGCTCTGGCCATAAACACCCATTAGGCTTTGCTTAAAACATTCTATGGTTTCTCTAGTCCATATCTTCTATGTTCTCCAAGACTTTTCCACAAACCAGTTCCAAAGACTTCTAAACCATATCATCAGGTATGGACATAGCAGTAAGCTTGTTTTTCTGGTATCAATTTCTATATTAGCTTTCTCATAACTGAGATATAATACCCAACACCCACAAATAAAATTAGAACAGATTTAGTAAACTCATGGCTTTAATCCATGATTGGCTGGCTTCAAGGCAAAGATATCATGACAGAAATGTGATGAAGTAGAACTTATTTCCTGTCACCTAGGAATCAGAACAAGGGAAGCATGAAAGCATGGGTGATCAGGTTCTTGGTCCCCACCTCCATGAGCTGCAAGACACAGCAAAGAGTGTGGTAGCCCAATCCACTGGAAGCATCTTAAACACAGTCAAGTTTAAACTTCACCTTAAATGCCACAATGAGTAAAAGCAAAATGATTCTGTTTAGAAATTATAAGGTCCAGTAAAGAGATTTTCATCCTGTTATTTTAATTTAATTAATTTAATTGAATTTCTCACATCTTTATTGAATATTAAAACTAAACCAATATAAATGATTAATAAAATTTCTTCTTCCTAATGTGTTATTATATAAAACAGGATGGCAGGCACATCTATTGCATGAAATGTTACTGCTGATTTTTAAATTTTATGAGGAATAATAATCATGACAGGGCCGGGGATTTAGCTCAGTGGCTTAAGTGCCTGCCTTGCAAGTGTAAGGTCATGAGTTGGATCCCTGGTACCAAAATTAATAATAATAATAATAATAATAATAATAATCAGGACAAAGTGATGTCCTTGTATTGGAAATCACTAATAATTTTGGAATATTATGGAGAGAAATTTTTAAATCTTCCACCCCTCCCATCTCATGCCCTGATTTCCTCTCCTCTTCTCTTCTCTTTCCTTAGGATTGAACTCAGGGCCTTACACCAGTAGGCAAGCCCTAAACACTTGAGCTACATACATAAATCTTTTATTTAATGATAAGATCTCCCTAAATTGCTCAGTTTGGCCTTGAACGTGCAATTCTCTTGCCCTACAGCAATTACTTGCATGTGTCACTGCATTCAGATTATTTATTACTTTATGTAGATTAAAATTCATACAGATAACATTTTTAATCGGCCTATAAAATATCTTGAATTTTAAGAAACAGTCCTTGAAATAAAATTAAGAGTAAGTTTTGTTCTCCATCTTCAATTACTTATATTCCAGAAGCAAACAAATGATGATAGTCTTCACCTATAACACATTGCTTTTAGGGAACAAGGGAAAATGTGTGAAAATATACATTGATCATAATTAAATGTAAATACATTAAATTTGATAATGCTACAGTTCATTAGATTTAAAGTACACAGAAGTAAAATGAATAATATCTCACATACTGACAAAACCATTTACAAATAAATTTAAAACTTTTTGTCAATTAAACAGTAGGCATTTTGTGACTTTTGCCTTTTAAAGCAGCTTTGACCTCATGACTAATTACAGTCTCTCCTTCTTTCTTTCTTAGAAATACTAAGGTGCTTTCCATTTAGCTAATTAAGAGGCTCTCCATGCTACATACTACCTTTGAGCCAGTTAATTTACCAACACACTATTTTCCACTGTGTTTATTTTTAAAATAGGCAATATGAAAGTAATGAAAAGTTAATTAGTGTCAATTCCACTTAGAAATCCTAGCATCAATTTTTATAATAATCAGAAAACATAATGTGTTTTTGGTTTACTATTTCCATTAAAAATTATCCTTGTTGAATTCCTGGTACAAAAAAAGAAAGAAAGAAAGAGTTACTGTTCACTAAAATGTTATTCTGTATTTGATATTTCAAATTTCAGTGCAAGCCTTGAAAATATGTTTAACTTTAGTAGCTATATTAATAAAAAAAGAAAAATGTGAAATCAATATATTGATATCTTATTTAACTCAGGATATCAAATATATTACTTCAAAGTACAACCTGTTATTACATTTTTGTGGTTTTTCCTAAGCTGTAACAATTTGAAGAGTGCATTTTGCAACTTGGTTCACATAGGCACATTTCAAGTGGTCAAGAGATGTATGATTGGTGGCTATGTTATCGGTCACACAGTTCTAGACAATTTAATTTTATTAACTCAATATAAAAATAGGTCAGAGCTTTTAAAGTTCATTTTTCACTTTAACTTCCATAAGAAAACCTAAATTACAGGTTGAGGGTGTATCTCAGTGGTAAGATCCTTGATTTTACTTGATTAGCTCTTGCAATGTTTTATGTTGCTTTATCAGACACACACACACACACACACACACACACCAAATTCAACCTATACTATTGTTCTTATATTTTAAGAAAATTTTTACAAATTGCTTGCTTAAATTCACTCTAGTTATTATTAATTTTAATCATATTAGTCAGCATAAATTCTTCTAGATTACCTCTAATATTAACTCTGTAGTCGATAAATCAATTCTGTATTCTAAGTTGCTCCTTCAACTGTGATAAGCATTCTTTATTCCACTTGCTTAAAATTCATTTAAGCATATAAGCCATAAACATAATGTCAGCTTATGCTGCATCAATAGAATCCTTTGTACATAATAGATTAATCTAAATTCTCTGGGTATAACTATTCAGAAAGGTTCAAGGCCACCCAACTTCACTAGTAGTGAGCATATAATTTCTAACCAATTGTACAATCATTTAATGAGGTACTATCCAGAACCTTCATACAGTCTGATTCCTTCACCTTGGGAGGGACAGTAGCTCAAAAATGCTGTTAATGATGAACATTTCTTGAGTCTTGTGATATATATGTGTATCCCTTTTTTTTTCCCTTTCCCACTTAGCTGTTCTTTGTGATAAACTATACTGGTAGTCAAAATTTTTCAGTTTTAAGATTAAACCAAAAGATAAAAAAAAACATTGAAAAATGAACCTATTCTGTAGAATTACCTACTCTGGAGTAAGTAAAGTATCTCACCACTAAAGAGAGGTTCATGAGCAAATGATTGTAGGTCTCAGTGAACAAACAGGAGTGATTTGCCAGCTAGCAATCAATAGTAACTTGCCAACCAAGGCTGGACTTTGCAAGTACAACTTGGAGTGCAGCTCCTATATCAGGCATCAAGCACATAAAAGACCTGCTGCAGGAAATGCAAAGGTAAGGCCTTACAGAATTCCTGACCCATGGAATCCATGATCACAATGATTTACTATTTTATGTCACTAAATTCTGTGTAAATGCAGCATTAGGTAGCCAGGGAAAGATTTTGTTGCTTAGGATGATAGTATTTTGCTAACACAGTATTTTCCAACTATATTTTTGTTCTCTCTTGCTATAAACTAATCCATGAAAAAAAAAAAGATGTGTAAGTAAATGAACTTGGGGCATGATCAATCTGTTTTCTTCTTTTTGATTACTTATAATTCAGTTGTTTATTAAAATCTCTCTGAAGACATAATGGATAACTGCTAAATTTAATTCAACTTCATATTTCTCAAACTCAGATGGATGATTATTCTTCATATTAAGCCTATTTAAATTTTCTGGTGTCCCAACTGCAAGAGAATTATTTGTCAACCAACACGCCAATAAGAAATAGGTTATAATACCTTCTTGTGAAGTTATTTGATGATAGAGAAAGTAAGTACAAGATATGCACAAGGATTTGTTGAACTAGAGTTTCTTGATGGTATATTATGCATGAAGTTAGCTGCTCTGAGAATGTTTGCTTCAAATATGCTTCTATAGAAAAAGATGGCCGATTGATAGGTATCATGATAGAGAGCCTCACTGAGAAAAACAACTGAGACGCTAGAATCTAACACCATGGAGAAGACCAGACAAAAGGAGAGGAATTCTCATAACCCAAGAAGAAACTGAAGAAAAAGAAAAATAAAAAAAAGAAGCATGGACTGAGGGCTGGAGCTGGTCACACTCCCGTCACTGTACTGGGTGAGTCTTAGACTCGGGTCACTCACAATCGAGCTGAGGTGGTGGCCCTGTCAAGAGCAGGAATTGTGAGCCTGGCATCCTTGGCAGCAGGAGGCACTGCAATGGGAGTGGAAACAAGGAACCAACCTGCATGGACTTTAGTGAGTGCTGAGAACTGGGTTCCCCAGATCGGGACGACCAGCTAAATGACATATCGGAGTTGGGCAGGACAGGCTTGAATCGACAACTGATGCGGCTTCAGTTGGTGGCTCCTGGCCCAAAGCGGATTGGTGGGATCTACTTGGGCTGGCCATGCCCGTGGTCGGGACCCAATAGCCAAGGAAGAGGTTGTCCAAAACCTGTGACATCTGCAGGGCACACAGTAATGTGCTGAAGACACTCACTGGTTGACTGGCTTAGAGGGGAGGGCCTAGCCCACATTGCCCCTGCGTGGACCTCACAGATCAACAGCAAACTAGAGAGGACAGCACTCCCCTAGCCAGTAAATTTCAGAAAAACTATAAGCAATATGAAAAGGACCTGAAACCTCTACCATTCACCTATCTGAAAGAAACCAGAAACATGACAAGACAAAGAAACAAAAAAAAGCCTCCAACCACTGACCCAGGGAAAATAAGTCTAGGAGAGGTAAATACAGAGGAGATCGAGGGCAGCAAACACTCAATATCAGACACAGTCTCATTGGAAATAAAGAAATACTTCTGTGACCTCATCAATGAATTTAAATCTGAAATTCTAACTCAGGTGAAGCAAGACATAAGAAGATTAAGAAAAGAAATGCTGGGGACTCCTCAAGAAGACACAAATGGAAGAAGGGAGGAACCCAGAGAAAGGAGAGAAGCCTTTGATGAAGAATATAAACAAAATCTAGAATACATGAAACAGATCCAAAGAGATTATCAGGAAATTAAAAACTCCACTGAAAGCTGGCAAAACTGTTTGACAGAAACTAAACACAGACTTTCAAAACTTAAAGATAGATTTGCAATATACGATCACGAAAGGAAGGCTCTCTTAAAAATAACAAGGAACCAGGAAGTAACAGCACAAAGGCTAGAAGACAAGAGGATTTATAATTTAAGAACAAAAAAGGTTACAAATACAAATGAAATAAAAAGTCTATTCACAGAAATACTTAAGGAAAACTTCCCAAGCATGGGAAATGGAAATGATGTTCAGATATATGAGGCATACAGAACTCCAGCCAGCTACAAACAAAACAGATCTATACCCAGACATATAATAATCAGGATCCCAGAAATCCATCACAAGAACAGAATATTAAAAGCAGTCAGAGAAAAGAAACAGATTACCTATAAAGGAAAACTCATCAAAATCACAGCAGACTTCTTGATGCAAATTATCAAATTAAAAAGAGCTTGGAGTGAAATATTCCAAGCCCTGAAAGAAAATAACCTCCAACCCAGATTGATGTACCCTGAAAATCTGTCTCTCAAAATTAATGGGGAGACAAGATATTTCCAAAGAGAAACTGGGTAAGTTCATGACCACAAATCCAACCCTGCAAAAAATATTGAAGTACATTCTAGAGAGAGAAGAAAATGACCAGGATTCCAGGAACAATAGCAGAAAGGCCTCAACTAAAGGGGAAGACAGTGGAATGAAGGAGAAAAGTAAACAACAATGACAGAAATAGCATAGCAGAGATGAGGCAGAGAAGGTTGGCTATATCGCTGTTTTTTCTTGACTGATTTTATTCAAATTTAGTATGTTTGATAGTATCAAATCTGAGAGTAGAGGCAACTACTCTGAAGATGACAAGATTCAATAAGATACCCATTCTGGTTTAATTTTTAACTGCCTTTGAAGTCCTATAATGTCTCCAATGTTTGATTTTGATTAAAAATGCTATGTACTGCTATGTTTAATTATGCTATGCCTGATGATATAGATAATGTTATTGAAAATAACAAGAGACATCATAGTAACTACCCCAGATCACCTAGTAGTGTGGTTTTATATATCCTTTTCATTTCGTGTTTTTTTAGGAATTTGTTTTGTTGACTTGTTTTGATTTGTTTTTCCCTCTAATACAAAAAGAATAGGTATACATATAGCAACTTATACATGTGTAGAACTTCTAAACAGTTTATGAGAATTGATTATAATTATTGTATAAAAAAGAAAAGAAAGTTTTCTAAAGGATATAACTGCATGTATGTTTAAGTGTGTAGGACTGAGAACCATATTACTAAGTTTTTGGTGGATAGATGAACAGAACCGATTGCAGCCTCACTGTTTGAATGTCCACTTTGTATGATTTACTTTTGTAACTTGAACAGCTACTTCTAGGAGGAAATTATGTAACTATCAACTAGTGATTTCTTATTTCTTTTGAAATTATGTATTATTTCTACTCTTTCTGTTTCATTTTTATTCTTTAAATAAAAAAGAAAAAACCAAATATGTTTCTATGTTGTAAACATAGACAAAGTAGTGTTTTTTAAAGATTTACTATACTTACATATTTAAAATAACAAGTGTTGTTTCAAAATATGTGGTTGAATCACTGAGAAACTGATAAATACATTAATAGCTATTCAAAAAGTTGCAAATACTCACTTCTAAAAGCTTTCTGAATCTCCTCCTTCCTTCCCTCTATACCTTACTACCTGCTATCCTTCTTTACTTTTCCTAGGGGCTTTCAATGTTTCTGATTTTATGTATGTGTTTTAAAATTTAACATATTTTTCGTGTTGTATCATCTCTCTTTAGAAACAAGAATTTTAGCCACAAAGACAGTTTAGGAGGAACAACCATAAACAAGAAAAGATGCACATTATATGGGCACCAGAAGATGGGTGGATTTCAGGATTATTATGTATCAGTCCCATGGGTTAGAGTGTAGTTACTTTCCTAGATTGTACTATCATTGAGTTTATCATTAATAGGATAATGTGAATTAGTGTACCGCACGTATATGAAGCTTAGCTGCTAGACAATCCCCCATGACCAGACCATATATAACAAAGTTATTTAACATTTCTTTGCAATTGGAAAGCATCAAGAATTTCACTAGATAATTCGTTAGAGAAAGGTTACCTTTTTAAGCAGTAGTGAATACAGAATGCATCTGACAGTGATTACTTCTTAGATAAAATAGATACTTAGCATGAGGAAGATTGTCTGGTACAGGCATCACTAAATGGCACTGACTGAAACAAAAATATCTAACTCCAGACAGTAAAAATGCCCTTCTACCGAGAATCCAGTCTGGAGGACAGTTACCAGCACAGCAGATGTGGCACAAGTAAAATTGGTAAATTCCCTTTATTAGACAAAATTTAAAAGAAGCATTAAATGGGTACGTTTCTATTCAGAAAGAGCTAACTACAATGCAATTTTGTTGATATTATGTATAAAAGTCAGTTATAATGATGTTGAAATAATGGTAAAGTTTCTGACCATAAATATATGACATAATATGGAAGACAGTGATCATGCAAATAATTAGCTAGTCTGCTTAACTTGTATTTAAAATCTATATAGCAAGAAAACTGTGAATAAAGATTAGTTTACAAAAATGTTAAATATTTGTTTCTACTTTATGTTTATCTTTAAAAATATTTTATGAGAGGCCAGGGATTTAGCTCAGTGGCTTAAGTGCCTGCATGGCAAGCATAAGTTCATGAGTTCAATCCTTGGTACCAAAAAAAAAAAAATTATGCATAAAACACTCTTGACTTGTTTAGAGACTTGTTGACTTGTAACTGTTAAATCATTCAGTGGATAAACCATTCCAAATTATATATATATATATATATATATATATATATATTAGATTTAAATTATTTGAATACATACTATGAAATAATGTAAAACAATTTACTCTGAGTTGGGAAACATCAAAATACTAGAGTAACAGTATGATAAATGCTATCAGTACTAGAAGTAATAAATGTAACATAAATTTAATTTTTCTTTCAATTAGTCAAAACCTATTGATACAACTACAAGTAAATGAAAAAATAATTTGATATCAGAGTACAGAATAAATGAGTGAAGATAGAAAATGGCTTTTTTCAAAATGTTGATATAATCAAAAAACAATAGGATGAATTCCCCACTGTGAAACAGTCCATGAGTAAGCAAGTTGTCATTCTTAATTCTTTCCCTTCTGAAAAAATATATAAATAGCCCAAAAAGCAGGGACTGTGGGAAGTTTCAGTGAGACACACATTTCTCATGTTTGTGACACAATCTGAATGCCCAGCAATGTTTGTTCATTCTTATATAATCCCTTTTGAAACTAGATGGCAAAAGAGGCACAGAGGAACACATGCCAAAAGCAGCAGTCAGAGAAATCATCAGAGACAAAGAGTTATTATTTACACATACAATTTTGTAGGCTACTCTACCTTAGATGGTGTAAAATTGTGATATATGCAATAAATTACTATGTAGCCATAATAATGAACAATCTACCAAGCAACTAACAAAAATATGAATATGCCTCTCAACATTTGTTGACCAAAACATGCACAAGAAATTACAATGAATGAATTATATATAAAATAAGAAAATAGTTCAAATTAATGTAAGCTAAGAGGATTTTAAACAATGGTCCTTTGAGATAGGAAGGAGTGGAAGGGCGCATAGCTTTGCTCCTTAACCTCGACATCGAAAACGTGCATGCACACAGTTTATATGTATTGATGAAGCTGTCCTCGTGATATGTGCAAGTCCTTGAAAGTGTGCTGCATGTCAATAAAAATTTAAACATATATAATTTGGTTGTAAAAACCATTTTGCTCCAAATTCCATGCATGCCATCACTTTGCCGTTTTTAATTGTAACTCTATATATTAACTATCAACTGGGAAAGATAAATTTGATTTGATCAGTATCAAAGGTCAGAAATAAATAATTGGATGTTATACAGGAAGAAATTATTTTGAAGCACTTAAGAAAAAGTGATGGATCATCTTTCTTAAAATATTTTCTCTAATGAGTTCCTCTAAACCAGTAGTTCTTGATCTTAAGTGATCTTGGATCTCAGTCACTGGGGATCTGCTTAAACCAGATTGCTGAGCTTCACCTTGAAGCTTCTGTTTTGGGAGCTCTGACTGAGGATCAGAGGACTTTTTCTTTCTAGAAAGTATCCATAGCATGTGGATGCTACCTTGCTGAGCCTGTACACTGAATGACACTGTGGCAGAAAAAATGTTTTCAACCCTTGATTACATTAGACTACTTTGGATAATACCCTAATCTCTGTATTTTCACCAATAAAACTAGAATCAAGCTAGACGCTACCAAGAGAAATTGAAAGATTTACGGGAATACATGTAAAGATTTTGGTACAAAAAAGCACTTAAACTTTTATTTTCAGCCCCCAATACAAAACCTCAAAGTGAAAACAGATGTTCAACAACACACCTTGTTGTACACACGTTCACAGAAACACTATTCATAAGAGTCAAAAAGAGTAAAAATCACAAATGCCTTTCAATTGATAAGCAAACAGTGCTACATAATTAAAATGGGGTACACATAATCATGAAAAGGAATGGGTACTGATATACGTTACAAAATGGGTAAAGTTTGAACACATGATGTGAAATCGAAAAAGCCAGACAAAAGGTCATATACTGTGTAATTCCATTTATGAAGTATCCAGAACATGTGTGTTCCAATAGGCAGAAATAGGATTAATAATTACCAGAGTGTGGGATCAGAGAGAATGGGAAATGACTAGTGGAAGGGTATGAAGATTTCTTTTGGGGCGGCCTAAAATATTTCCAGGTTGGAGGTTTAGACTACTGGTAGAGCACATATTTAGCAGATGCAGTATGTTTTTAAGCATCAAAAATAAATGAACAAATAAAATGCATTGGAAATAGAGACTGTTGGTGCTTATACATGCTATGAATTAAATGCCACTGAGCTACACACTTTAGCATTGTTAATTTTGTATTATATGGATTTTGATGCATTAAAATGTGCTCTATCTGTTCATTCAGAATCCATAAGGGTCTAATCCAGGGCCTCACATATGCTAGGTAAGTATTCTAACACTGGACTATTTCTGCGGTCCTTAAAACATTTAAAAAATATGTAATATTTTGGGGTCGGGGATTTAGCTCAGTGGCACAAGTGACTGCCTGGCAGGCACAAGGTCATGAGTTCAATCCCCAGTATAAAAAAAGAGTAATATTTAAAACAGCTGAGGTCCAACAATAGGAAAATCTTAGTTTGCTTGGAATCCAACCTTCCGGCTGAGTTTTTCTGGTTCAGCCATTGTGGTTTAGAATGAAGATACAAAGCACTTCATTAGTGTGCAGCTATTCATTCCTACTTTAAAAACTTCAGATGGATTTCTAAACCTGTGATCCTTTGTCTTCCAGCTTTTCTGAGACTTCCTTTTCTTCTCTCTAAAATCAGAATAATAGCATCTCTCTAACCCAATGCTTAATTCATGATTCTTGTTTCTTTACTTTTATAAGTAAAAAAAGAACAGAAGGAATAATGCACATAAAATAATTAATTTTAATGGAAGTGTTTGGGTGTTGTATTTTCCATGACAGCTTTTCCCCCCGTCTTTGTTAATGCGTATTATGTCTATGTATGCCCCGCACACACAGAGTAACTATGCCTTTCACTGAATTTAAATCTATTTCACTTTAAAACTATTTTTAAGTTTTCCTTAGTATAAACTGTATAGTGGCATTCTGGTATATTTGAGCTGGAGCAGATGTACAGACAGGTTTACTTCCTTATACATTTTCCACCTGTGGGTTAATCTAACTGACTGTGGTCCCTCAAAGACAGTGCCCTTTCCCTGAATTTCCACTCTGATTGCCCAGCTGGAACACTTCATATTTCTATGTGCCTGTCCTTCAAGGCCAGAATGTGCTTTCTTTCCAACATGATTTTCCACAGTTTCTCTCTTCTTTGACTTTCCCGTACATATCGTACATCACACAGTGTGGTGGAGTATGCATGGTGTGGTCATGCTGTCCTTTCTGGCTGTAGGCTCTCGAAGAAGATGGTTCAGTTTTACACACAAGTACATACATGTGATATCCAGTCCAGCATTGTGGATATGGAAGATAATGAATAAAATGAATAAATGAAATGGTACAGAGCTGTGAAATGTAATTTAACTACTGCATATTAAGATAAACTCATTTTCAGAGAGTTTTTATAAAGTATTCTTATTTTTATCAAAGTGAAAAATGCATATTAAGATACAAACATGATCTGTAGGGATTTTTTTGTTAATTCTATTCTTTATAATTCTGATGTATTTTACCATGTCCAAAGTCAGTCTGTCTTTTTTTTTTTTTTGTACCAGGACTCGAACTCAGAATTTTGCAATTGTCAGGCACGTTTTTACACTTCTGAGCAATATCCCTGGCCCCAGCCTGGCTTTATATTTTATGTGTCACATTCATTTTCTTGAAATATAAATCTAAATTACCAAAATGTAATGTTTAAGTAAAATATGAAAAACTAATTTCAGTTTTTTATGGCTGGCAGTTGGTTCTTAACAGTTCTATCTAGGGTAAACTGACAAAATAAAAAACTAAAAATTGCTCCTATTAGAATAGCAGGTATAATAAAGCACTTAAATTAATAACACTCATTAGTAAGTGTTCATTTTCTATTTTTAAAATTTCTTATATACCTTTCAAAATGATATCAGATTTGTATAGATGTATAAATATGAAAACGGGTATTAAAATATTTCTCCCTTCTTCAGTAACTAATGTGAGGCAAAAACTGAAGATTTTGTATAATTCATACATTTGATGAAATAAATTGAACTGGTTTTTATATATTTAAAGTTTTACATTAGGTAATTATCTTCAATTGTAACTTTTGATAAACTGAGAGATTTTATCTGGAGTTCACTGTAGACTTGTGCAGTTTGTAAACATAAGAGGGAGTGATGCCATACATCCTGATGCATTTCACGCCAATAGCTACAACTTACAACACTATAGTTCAAGATGACAAGCCAACAAATTGATATTTGATAAAGAATATATTTGTCTCTACCAAGATATATATTGTTCCAGAAAATAAAAAGCTACTTCTCTGTATTTTCTCTTCCCATCAGAACTACTCATCTGTGATCCATTTGTACAGTGTTCTCATTTCAAGAACATTATATAAATGGAATTACAATCAATCAAATTTTGGGATTGACTTTTTAAACCTGACCTACTCTTGGAGACTCATGAAAGCTCTTGCATAAGTGAGAAATGTTTATTTTTATTTCTGTATTGTGTGAGACCATGTTAGAGTACCACAGCTGAACCATTTATTCATTGAACAGCAACTGTTTTGGGTCAAGTTTTGCTTATTAAAAATATGTCTTCTATGGAGGCTTCACACTGATTTCCACATTGGTTTCACCAGTCTACATCCCACCACCAGTGGAGAAGTGTTCCTTTTTCCTCACAGCCCCTCCAGCATTTGTTATTGGTTGATTTATTGATGATTATCCATCCTTTCTAGAGTGAGACAGAATCTCAGTGTTAATTTAATTTTGTTTCTTAAATGATCACTGATGTTGAACATTTTTTTCATATATTTATTTGCCATTTATGTCTCTTTATCTGAGAAGTTTGTATTCCATCTTAAATGCCCATTTTTGGATTGGGTCTTTGAATTTTGGGAGCCTGATTTTTTAAAATTCTTTATATGTTTGATATAGGAGTCCTTTTTCTGAGATACAGTTCAGTAAGATATTTTCCCAGTTCGTGGGTTTTCTTTTTACTCTGTTGGAGATTTCTTTTGACATGCAAAAACTTTTTAATAATGTGAGATTCCAGTTGTTGATTCTGGGAAGTATTTCCCACGCAGTTTGATTTTTGTTCATGAACTCTCAGCCTACCCCTGTGTCTTCAATTTCTACCTGTTTTGTCTTCCAAAAGATTTAGTGTTTCTGTTTTAGTATTTAGATCTTTGATCCATTTTGACTTTAGTTTAGTGCATGGTGATAGACATGCATCTAGTTTTAGTTTTTGGCATATGGAGAGCCAGTTTTTCCAGCACCACTTAGTAAAGAGGCTATCTTTCTTCCAGTGAACACATTTGGCCCTTTTGTGGAAGATAAGGTGACTGAATGTGTCTTCATTTGTGGCCTTATTTTCTGTGTATTTTCCAAGAAGAATTAAAAATATCATATCAAAGCTATATATGTACATTTATGCTTATCACAGCACAATTTTTAATAGCTAAACCTTGGAAACAACTCAAATGCCCATCAACTGACGAATGGGTGAAAAGATGTGATATTTTTATACAATGGAGAACTACTCAGCATAAGGAAGGATAAACTTGAGACTTTTATAGGTAAATGGATGCAACTAGAGACCATACTCATAAATGAAATAAATCAGACTAACATGTCTAAACATCATATTGGTTTTCTTATATAAGAAACTGAAAGACTTTGTAAGGTCCAAATGGTACTCTAGATACTGTGAATGGAAATGAAACTGCTCAAAAGAAGAAAAACAACTGGGGTGGAGAAAAAGAGAAAAGAAGAAAGGGGAACATACGTTTGTGTGTGTGTGTGTGTGTGTGTGTGTGTGTGCATTAGTTACATAAAATAATTGTACTATTGAATCTATCAGTTCAGGGACAGAAACTGATTACTTATATTGTTTGATCTGTTTTGCAGGCCTGTGTCTTGTTATCTGAGCAACTATTTTGAAGATAACAATACACAATATAGTGATTATAGTTAAATCCCTATCATTTTGTTTTGAAATCCTATTTCTACTGACTTGTCCTATTTTTATCATTTTGTTTTGTTTTGTTTTAATCTCTTTAAAATAAATATTAAAAAATACAGCCACTATAAATATACCTGAACATGGACTTATTTGCTTGGGATAAATATCTTGAAGTGTTAGATGGTAGTTTCATGTTCATCTTTAAAAAAAAAAAAAACAACCAACAAGTCTTTTAGAGTTACTGTATCATATCTTCCAGGTGTGCTTTCTATCATTTGATGCTACCACTGTATCTGTGTTTGTGTCTGTATCTTTATCTCATTCTACCTCTATCTGTATCTCTAAATTTATCTCTCTCTCTCTATACCTATAATTATGTCTGTATCTATGCCTTTGTCTAGGTCTATCTATCTATCTATGTATCTATCTATTTTAGCCTTCTTTATAGGTATATAGTGATTTTCCAGTGGTGTTAACTTGCTCTGATTTCATGCTAACCTTGTGAAAATATTTTCATATGCTACTTGGTGATCTGTATAGCCTCTCCACTGAGCTATTACTTAATGTCTGGGTCTAATTTCTGATTCTATAATTTCTTTGTTGTTGTTGTTGCTTTTAAGTGTTCAGTTTTTAGCAGAATTTTTTATATAAACATTAATGCTTTATTAAGAAGGTAAACTGAAAAGATCTTCTCTTTATAGCTTATATTTTCATTCTCGGATCAATGGAATATTCTTTCTTATACAATTTAAGAATTCTTTCCCTAGTCTGAGATCCCAAAAAACATTTTTATGTCATTTTTCTTAAAGTTTTATATTTATATTTTATGTTTAAATTCATGATCAATATTTTCATTTTAAACAGAAAGAAAATAGATATAAAACAGGCTCAAATCAGGCTAATAGAAGAGTAACAATAATTAATACATTGCATACTTGTATTAATAATTAATACATTGCATCTTCATAGTAGTTACTAAGAGTACAAGACATTGGAATAAAATGTTATTCAAACAACGTTAGCACAAAACTTTCATTTCAATGAACTAAGAAAAACTAGCTGTATAACTGTCTTAACTATCTTTTGTATATTTTGAGTTTTTGTTGTATAAGGTGTGAAACTTAGGTCAACATGGTGTATTTATTTTGAGTGTGAGTGTATGTGTTTTTTCCTTTCGGTTTATTTGCTTGTTTGTTTTTAGGGTGTTGGTCTATGGATATTTGTTCCTCCAGGATCTTTGATGAAGTCTTTCATTCACTAAAATACGCTTACAGCTAAATTAATGGTAATTTTGAGTAAATGTATTTCTGAACTCAATATTCTCTTTCTTTAATTTTTTTGTCTCTCTTGCTGCCAGGTTTAGTCTTGATGATTATAAGGACTGAGATCTGATTTAGTAAAAGTTCACTGTGTAAGAGAGCAATCATTTTAAATTTAATTTTTTTCAGGTTCAATATATCATTTTTTAACACTTTAATATTTTGTCTACCAAAGTCAATATTTTTATTACTATAACAAATGATTTATAAAATTCATGAGTACAGGTAACATAGAAAAGTTAAGAAAAAAATGCAAAGATTTGTAGAAGGAAAGGATTCCTTTCATTGCAATAGTCCAATCATTTTTATTGTAATGTAATTATTTTAAATAAAAATATAAACTTCTCTCAAAATACAGCAGCTCCATATTCAAAAAATCTGAAATCAGCAAATAATAGATCCTTTAAACTGTGAAACTTAATGCATTCAAAGGTTTTCAAAGCCTTACGTGAGACTTCCTGCCTTAAGTCGATAAATTTTTATTGTGTCTTAAAGCTCATAAAACCTTCTTGAATGATTTCCAATCATTTACTCTCTACAGAAACTAATCTGTTCAATTGCCTTTCGAACATTTCCTTTGCTTTGCAACGGGTGCAAATTATATCTACATACAAAGTACTCAACAACCATACATATTGCTCTAATTGTACTCCAGAGCTAAAAAGGAATAATAAAATACTAATTGCAATTAGACTGTTTTATTTGCTCAGATTTAATTTTATGGCTTGCCCCACTTGCACAACTGTCTACAACCACAAAGCTTACATTTAAACACCAATCAATCCATTGACCATAATATAAAACAATGTTTTCATCAGCCCCATCCAAACAAGCACAATGCATTTCACATCACAGCCAGAAGAGAAGTCTCTTATGTACACAAGAGTGACACTCAAATATAAGGAAACTCTAGCCTGAAAATTTCAAGTCTCCATTGTTTTGAATCTATCAATCCCTGACACATTCACAAGGGTAACTGAAAATACTGTTGCAGATACTTGTTAGCCAGGTATGGAAAAGAATATTGTTCTTAACTTTTCTTCAAATAATGTGACCACCAGTGGCTCCCACACAGTCACTGGCTGCACAAAGTTTTCCTTAGATAAGCAGGTGGGAAAATAGAATGATGAATTTTCACCACAATGCATCTCAGTATTTTTTTCTCAAAGAAGAATACTTTCTTACCTGTTTTACATCATATGCCAGAAGGACATATTTCAAATCTGGTGAAACTGAGTATCTTGATGCCTTGAAGGTTACCTTAAAAAAAAAAAAAAAGAAACAAAAGAAAGAAAAGAATGAAGCAATTACTTAACTGAATAACAGATGCATTAACACATATATATGTATAACGTTATGAATTACATACTCCCATTCTTGTTACAAATATGTACATCAGTGAGTATAGCTATGATTACATATTTGAATAGGAAAATTGAATAGGTCAGATTAAGCAATTCTGTAGAAAGAAACAGGCAATATATCTTTATATGCTTTCTCTTTAAGGAACTTTAAGGCCAGGTACAGTGTAAGCTCCTGTAATAGCTTCTCAGGAGGTTGAAGCAGGTTGATCACAAATTCAACACCAGCCTGGGCAACTTAAGGAGACTGTCTTAAAATAAAACAAACGAACAAAAGAAAAAATAAAATTGATTAGTAAGTGGTTCTACTGCTCAGAGGTAGACAACATGCCTAGCATGTGCAAGACCTTTGCTCAATTCCCCATATGACAAAAAAAAAGTAGGTAAATACATTTCTTAAGAAAAAGGTTCACTAAAACTTTTAAGGAACAAAATACTTTCACATTTGTAGGTTGGATTAATTAAAAGTAAAAGATAAATTGACATTCTGTGTGTCATAATTGTCTGCGTCTATGCTTTTATGATCTTTCTAGTTGACTATATTTAAGAATAAACATTAAATACAGAAAAGGAAACACAGGGTAAAATAGATTAAAACATTAATACAAAAATGATTGCATTTGATGCCAGAGAACAAGTACTATATTGTACCTGACAATTTTGAGTCTACAATTTAATAATTAAACAATCTAGTTACAGAACGATTTTAAAATACAAGAAGAAAGAGAGGTATATTGAGGTGGAGAAATGATTTTATGTGAAATAGAGGTGTTTGTCTAATTCATCTCCAAAGAGAAGGCAAGCAAATCTGTTGGAGATCACTATGAGACTGCTCTGAGCAGAATTTAGATTTTACTAACTGGCTTTCTATGTTTATCTATGAGTCTGTCTTAGGCCTCCGCCCCTTGCCTGGCCATGGGAGCTGATTCATAGTAAGTGAACCTCTATGAATCACTGATCAAAGCTGAGATTTGTAGTAATCTATGAGGTCAGAGACACCTCAAAGGGCAAGATAAGGCCACAGCTGCGGGCACTTGGCTCTAACCTCAATTAAGTAGATAGAGACTGCAGCTGGAGGAATTTTACTACTACTATCTCACTTCTACTATGCCTTCATGGTAAGACAGTTCTAAGGAATTGACTTGATTCATTACTTGGAGACGTCCTTGAAGTGACTCCAAGGTCCTGCTCTTTCCTGCACTTTCCTCAGTTTCTCCACCCCTTGTTGGACCTATTAAAAGTGGACTGATCCAGAGAAGTCTTTGTCTTAGCCCTCAGAGCCTCGAGTTTTATTAAAGGGTTTTGACCCTCCCAGAGCCCCCCCAAAATCATTACAATTGTCTCATTTTATTTAACCTCCGCCGTACACTCGTTTGGGAGATCGGGAATATAGGTCTGGACCTGATACAAATCCATTTAATTTATTATCAAAAGATTGCAAAATACAAACAACAATAAATAAATTGTATCAGTACTTTAAGAAAACTAGGTAGATAACATGGTGTTTGCAAAGAAATACTGTACATGCATAAATAATTTTATATATAAGGAGCTCTCCATGATAAAAAGAAAAGCTACAGTCATAGTTTCTGGCTTTCTTTTCTTTCTTTCACTTAAGATCCTAACACACAATGAACAGGATAAGAAATTCGGACTAATTAATACTCACAAAGTTTGAGTGGTATAATAAAAAGTGTGTATGTTCTTCCTCCATATTCGTTGCACAGAAGTCTAAAATCCCTTGCAATTTCAAAAGTGATTTAAAAAATGTCTTTTGTTTTTTACAGCAAACTTTTTCCAAAAATACAAAGAAACATGATATTAAGACTTGAGAGAATTATTTGCAATGCACAGGGCTAATTTATAGCCTCGGGAAGAAGCCCAGTCACTAGTTCCTGTCAATCATGTCAGCACAATGTCAGAACTTTCAACTTTACCCAAGACCACAGAGGGGAGAAGCTTGAGTGCAACCTTGTTGTCAGTGATTCAAACATCAACTCCAACTAATAAGGACTGAATGTTAAACAAAATAGAACAAACACCCCAAAACTTTGCACACTGACATTTCAGAGCTGGTTGGTGAGCGTATCAATTACTAGGAGACTGATGTTCCTCAGCTCCAAAGAAACAGTAACTCCTCTGCTCAGGATCACTCTGGGCATTTTCCTGAATAACTGTTTAAAAAATTGTCCTTTTTAATCTTTTATAATAAACTAGTAACTAGAAATATATCTCTTTCCTGAGCTTTATGAGTCATTCAAAAGAAATAATCGGCCTGCAGAGTAATGAGAATTACCCAATTTATAGTCACACTGGATAAAATATAGGTAACTCTGGCACCTGGAAATAGCTTCAGGCATCTGATATGAGGGTTTATTGTGAAACTGAGCCCCTTAATTTGTGTAGTGTAGTAGTTACTGTTAGAATTAAATTCAATTATAAGACAATTGATTGATATTTTCAAACACCGAAATAGAACAATTTAAAAATATCAATTAGTAACACTTCCTTCAGTAAAACAGAATAACAATTCTGATGCCCTGAGAAAAGTTTCCTTCCATAGACAAAAAGGGCTTAAAAAGAGCAGATAGAAAGAACAAAATAAATGAGAAGATAATTTTTAATTGTATGTTTATGTACATCAGGGATAGATGCACATAGGACAATAAAAATGCAACTTACTAGTCAACATCAGATTACTTCTGGTTATTTTTATTTTTGTAAAGATTAAGGTAGTGGAAACTAATTTCATTTGCATGCCAGTTGGACCAGCTTATTATGGAAATCTGTTTTCTTTCATTTGTCTCAGTTCTAACAACATCAAGAAGCAAGTTAGTTTTTAGTTTGGAACTTTAGCATGATTGACACCATTTTGAATTTAATCTGATCTGTTGGACTCAAGTGCAGGAGTCTGGTGCAATATTAATATTATCAGAGAATTAGAATGACAGTTTCTTAACTCATGAGCCAGTCATGCAAAGGAAAGATTGGATACAGAGACATGCCATCCAACGACAGTGCAGACATTTGGATATTTGACTACATATATTGATTCACGCATTCTGTATATAAACTATCTTTCAAGAAGTCAGAGTGGTCACTGGCAATAATTCTTCCAAATGTTTTTCAATTTTATTTTTTAAAAGACTCATTACAGCAATAATAGAAATGACAACAATAACACTATTAGCTAGCATTTATTCATTATCTAGTATTTAATCTTCAACTTGCTAAGAATTTTGTACTTCTCAACAACCACCAGTACTCTTCAGGGGAATCAAGTAAGACAGGTGTTCTTTCTTTTCCTGTCTCTCTCTACCCTTGTTGGTCTCTCTCATTAACTTACTTTATGCTGAAATTTGACTATGATGTATCTAGGGTTATTTTGAGGATATCTCTCCCAGCATTAAAGTATATGAGATGTATTACTCTTTTAAGCAATGATGAAGGGGGACAGTAGCAGAAAACCTATTGTTGTTTAATATAGGATAAAGAGGACAATGTCATCCTTTCTGTTTATGGGGATTAAGAAAATAATATCATAGTGGTTAAGCTTTTCTCAATTTCAAGAAAAGCAAATAACGTTAATTAAGGAAAGTTTCCTTCCATAAGACTTGCCTTATCCCACCAACGGATTTTTTTCCTTCTTTGAGATCATCCCTGTCTAAGTCTGAATTATTTAAAGAAACTCTCGCCTCTGTGTCCCTATCCATGCTCATGTGATGTTCTTCACAGAAATTCACTTCACACTTGCACAGGTGTGTCTGTGCCTCTGGTAACAACATTTTAGTATCTTTTACAGTTCCTACAATTATACAGTCTGGCACTTTATTAATTATCTCCATCTTTCTCCAGCTTATGCAACACACAAACTGGGACACTTTCCAAGTATCTTTTCAAGGGCCCAAGCTGTTGAATTCTCTCTGAATTTAGAGAGTTGTGTGTAGTTAACTGGTGCTACAAAGAGATTTATTGGTAATTACAGTGTCAGAAACTCACTCCAGGAGTTTAGTCAAGGGATACTGGGAGTTCTCATAATATAACCCATTAATATTGCCATTCTTTGAATCTATGGACCTAATTCTTTCCAGCAGCTTCAAAAAACCTCTTTGTCAACAATGACCCTAATTGCAGATATTTGTATAAGTCTGGCTGAGTCTCAACTTGATATATTTTCAAATTAGTGTTTGGGTAAGTTGATTGTTTCCAATAATGCTATCATATTACCTACACAGTTAACAACTTAATTACTACTGAAATGAAAGGACGCAGAAAAATCTTCTTGGCATACTTATTACCAGTATTCAGCAATGATGCATAACAGTGAATATTTGACCCTTGACAGAGACCAGGGAGCATTAAAATGCATTAACTTTATCATCTGTAAATGCCAATAAATCCAGGTAAGGCAAGATGAACAGAGGCAAAATATGCAGGTGGTTTACCAGACCAATTAAGAAAGATATGACATTTGAAAGAGTTGAAAGGGAATTTAGCTCAGTGGCATAAGTGCCTCTCTGGCAAGTGGCAGGTCCTAAATTCGATCCCTGGTACAAAAAAAAAAAAAAAAAGGAAGAGTTGAAAAACATTCACATGCCTTCAGATATTCTGGGGACATTCTGTGGTAGACTCATCTGCATATATCATTCCATTCTACCAAAATTTACTCCTTGAACATTCATTTCATGACTAGCACCACTGAAGACTTCAGATTGGGAAAGAAGGTCCACCACAGTATTTTCCTTTCCACATTAAGCAGGGTAAGACAAGCAGCATGGCCCTCTGCAGCCCATGGTAGAGAATGGATATGAAACCTGAATGTCTTCAGAGAATAAATTTTTAGAGTATCATTGAGTAAGAATTAAAAGTATCCAGGCATTATAAAATGGATGATAACCACTTAGCTCCAGGTAATCATTTTTTTCCCAGAAAAGTGTACATAGCATTGCTATTTTTTGTTTTTCAAGAGAAGCTAGAAGTGTTAAATTAAAATATGATTTTAGAGGCAAACCTTTAAATATGTATAGGAACCATCTACTTCCTGGGATTCAAATATGTATGGGGACTATCTACTGCTTGTTAATTTTTGCTAATGGGAAGGAAGAAAATGAAAAGAGGTTTTAAGAAGAGACATTCATAGTTTCATCCATTCAGTTACAGTGTAAGAGCTTTATGACCCATTATTCTCAAGTTAAGTGCAATTATAGAGTATGATGAGAATAACCTTCAGAAAATGTGTAAGTAACTATAAGATTCCTGGAAAGATGGAAAATGGTGCCACAGATAACTGTTATGATTAACAGTTTATGCATTATTACCAATAAAAGTGTTGCAGAGCTGGTCTCTGTACACATGAATGATGCCATTTTTTGCAAAGGAAGGAGAAAAACCCAATTTACATTTAGAATTTTACTTCGACCAGTGATTGGAAATTGAACGGTATTTGATACCTTGAGGTAATGAAATCTGGTTGAAGGATCTCAGGGCAATTTATCCAAGCAATGTCAAAAAGTTAAGGAAGAATCAAGGACAAAAAGGAGAGATGACATGTTTGGGAGACTTTGTTTTATACTAGCAGTGAGAGAAATCAAGGTCCCTGAAGGAGCAAACTTGTCCCCAAAGGGCAACAAATAAGAAATGTTCAAAAGCTCAAGTTTCAGTTTTCTGAAAACCTCGTCTCTGATCAGTTATATGGAGGATTAGATGAAACAATGTTTTGTGAGACTCCATCCCTACATGTAGACAAAAGATAGCCTTCTTCAACCAACATACCTTACTGGGGTGCAACAATAAAAAGGCAGTAATTAGTACCTTATGCTACTACTTTTAATTCTTGAGATGTACATGTTTCCCCTCTTTACACAATTAATCAGCTCAGCTCACCAGCTGTAATACCTTCATGCCTTTGGTCTCTTTGTTCAGATTGTACTTCATTAAAATCTCATTCTAATTCTCCTTTTCTAAGACCTCCTATCTTTCTTAGCTGAAGTGATTCATCTGACCTCACATGTATGTAATTATACATGAAGTTCATCTAACAATTGATCACTGTTTCACATATACTCCTCTCGGTTGTTTGGAATGGCAATTTACATCTTTTATTGCCTCAGTAATGCCCCTATTAAGAGGCTTCATTCAATGATTCACTGTTGGCAGAAACGTTCTAAGTAGAGGTAGAAATAGGATAATGAAGGTGTTCCAAGATGTCAGCTATTTAAGATCACAGCAAGAAATCATTAAACACAAACTGAAATGTCAGAGTGCCAGAAGATATAAAACATGCACTTGTATGAATTGGGGCTGAAACAACTGAAGAGAAGAACAGAATGTGGGATTACAAACCATACACTTGCTAAGTAAAGACAAAAGCACAGTCATTGTGTCTTCAGAATGTGTATCATTGTGAATTTCTAAAGCTGGAGATGAAATTATATATAGGTATCTCTACTTACAAAAAAAGAACAAAAAACCGGATCTAGGGGAGTTGGCTAGTAACTTTCCAGGCCTGAAAGTCTAGATGCATAAGTGATTAACAGAGAATGATGACAGCACAGGAGAACGATAAAGCAGAACTTCGGGCCTGGCGAGCTTTCCCTTCTGCTCCATCAGCTGCACCCCAAAATCCTCCTCTGACAAAAGCACACAGCTCGCACACAGCTGTATAAACAGCCCCTCTATGTTCACTTAATTTTGGGTACAATTTTCCTCATCACCAAATCTCATTACTAGTGTATTAATAATTGACAAAAATGCTTAGAGAACCCATCCCTAATTCCAGAAAGATAAAATATTAATTTTTAAAATCAGTAATTAAGTTTACAATATGAACAAGCTTTTTCATAAGCTAATCCCCTAGCTTAAACACAGGGGAGGCATCTTAGAAGTCAGCTGATTTGAAGCAAGTTGGAGAAGAAAAACTTTCCTGTTCCATTAATAAATTAAAAACGGAAAGATACAAAAGTTCAAGGTCATTCTTTATTATCTATTATCAGAGAAATGTCTACTTTAGCTTTGAAGCACAGCTGAGGATACCACTGGTTGTTTGCATCTGTGACTAATTAAACATTCCTATCCTCCTTTCTTGTTTCGTGTGCAGATGTTTGCTCTAGTGAATACTTAGAGAGGTTATAAGGAATCAGCGGATGGAACCATATGTGAGTGTTCTATGTCACACAATAATGACGAATTTCACACAAACTACACTGCTGCCATCAGGGTTTTAGAGGCTCTGCAATACTTGGTAACATCAACATTAATCTTTAACAATATAATAGTTGCAAACTACTATCACTTTTTGGATAAATATTTCTTTTTATAAATTATGTTTATATTTACTTTTCAATTGATTTGGAAGAATTTTTTTAAAATACATAACGTTTTCTCAGTTAACTAATGCTGCTTTCCATGTGTTTATCACTTCTAACTTGACATTGTTTAGCATAAATAATAACAAGGTTCAGGTTTCTGAATTTAAATATCAAGTTTTTAATATATTAATGGCTGAAATGTTACTCCTCATGCTCAAAATTTATAATAATAGATTGATCAGCTGTTCCCTACTCATTTGCCAGTATCCAAATAAAAATAGGAATGCCACAAATGCCTTATTACTGCCAAAGCAAAGGGCAATAATAAAGGAAATGAGTATTTTTAAATTTACTTCCCCTGTGGTATACCAATTCCCTAACTAGGAAAAGAAATAGGGCCTATAAAATTAATTCAAATCCAATGGAAGGACAACATGGATCATTCAGTATCTGCCTCCAATTCAACTTTTCGGGCCTGATACACAGATCAGAAGGAAGAACACAATTGTCTTTTCTTGTCTCGTAGTCACAGTTGAAAACCCAAATGCTTTCTTAGCTATCTTATGAGTCAGACTACATAATCATCACTTCGGTTGATATTTACTAAATTATAAAACCTTAAGGTGCAGATAAATAGGCAGCTGACTGATTTCATTACAGATTATTATTTACAGTTCTTCTGGATTTCCTTATTTTGTTCACTCATTTTTTTCTTTCAAACCAGTCTGTAAGACTCACAGTTTTCCTGAGGGAGTAAAAGACAGAAAATCCTTCCAAATGTTAGTGAATGAAAGATTCCACCACTTTATGATAGTGAAAATACCTAAAGAAAAAAATATGCTGTATATAAGTATCACTCATGAAGTACATATGAAAAATTTATGCTAAGGACTCATAGGAAAAATGTGCAACAGCCAAAGCACTTAGAAAAAATGTTCTTCTGTAAATCATAACAATGAAATTCTATTTATCATCAGTCAAATAGATAATCATTAAAATGTTTGATAATATCCTGTGACAACAAAAACCTATTAGTGTTAATAGGTAACACCAATATCTTATTGATGGGTGTGATTATTGAAATTTCATTAAATTTCAAATGAACATGCATTAAATTTCAAGTGAACAAATTCTTTGACTCATCATTAGGGTTGTTGTAAATTTAGCTGGCAAATATATTTCAAAAATGGTCATTAAGGTTTTTATTTTTGTAGGAGATGTGTATTGATGAAATACAGTAAAATTCTGAATTGCAAGTAACTTGTTTTGTGAAAATTATGCAAAAGGAGCTATGTCTTGAAATATGATCTCTCTCTCTCTCCTTCTCTCCCTGAAGAATTGTGGGTGATCTTCTTCCACCAGTAGGAGGTTATGGAAGAGATTTTCTCTGCAAAGGAGGAGAAAAAGGTAGAGGAATCCCTTACTTCAAATGAGATTAAGGAGGTATGTAAAATGTGAGAAACAGCAAAATTTTGTGGAAAAACACCACCTACATAAGGTTATAGCAGTGCAAGCAATGAATATCTTTATTGTTCATGCAATGTGACATTTTTATGAAGTCCTCTAAAGTAGGAAAAAATCATGTAGAATTGGATAGGTTCCTTCTTCAAGATGCAAGAAAAAAATATTTCACTGAGCCAATAGACAGCAGTTACTTCACTAGTGATAGTGAAAGTTGCCCAACACAATAACCCTCTTCTCACTTATCTCCCTCACAACAGTCACAAGATTTTCAATGTTCATTGTTTCAATGTTAATTTGTTTCTTTATTTTTTTATATTCTTTCCTATTTTGCATTGTATCACAATACTGTAAGCATAACAAGCATAAATATTTATATAGGTTTCTTCAGCAAAGCATACTTGAATATATTATGATTTATTATATGTATCTATGTGACTTCTGCCTATCAGAACTCCCTGTGATGATGGAAATCTTTTAGCATCCAGTATGGCAGCCTTTGGGTTCATCTGACTATTGAATCTATAAGATTTGGATGGTGCAGCTAGGGAAAAGAATATTTATTTTGTAGAGTTTTAATTAATTTAAAAATACATGTAAATACCCACATGTGACTGGTATATTGGACAGTACAATATACTATTTACCTTTTCTAGCATCTGTTTTTCATCATCTTGTCCTAAACAGATGTTAGTGGAGGAGGTTAAGAATAATATTTATTCTCACAATTGTACAATATTTTATTAAAAGGATAATTCTTACCATGATTAAGAAATATGTATTTATATGATGTCATGGGAAATAACCCAGAATTTAAAAAGTAAGAAAGGCATAGATATATCAAAAGTCTCTTGATTTAGAACTTAATAAAAATGAAAGCTTTCTTCTCTAATAAAGCTGACTTATACTGAGACTATTTTTTTAGCAGCTTTTGAAATAATATATAGGGTTCATATGTGTTTAAGATTACTCTATATATGTATTAAATATTTAATATTTTCTTTTCTGACTAATAAAATATCTTCCTGAATATTTTACTTTTAAAATCGGTATCATCAGCATACTATTTATGATTCCAATAATCTTTTTTATTCTGCATTGATTGTATTTCTTTAGTCAAAGGTACTTCTTTTTATAGCATAATTGCTGAAAATATAATGCACTTAACCTCATTTTTTATTTTTTAAATTTTATTTTACAGAGAATAAAGCAAGAGGACAGAACAATGCAGATCAGAACACAACAATATAAGCAACACAGCACTTCACAACAAGAAAATTGTTTATCAACAGTATCTACCATAATATCTCTTTCTTTGAAATAGTTGAGCATAGCTTCACAAAAAATAATATCCAACATAACAAAATAGAATAAAAGCATTCAAGACAATGAAATTATTACAAGGCATTCTGAACCAAATAACAGAAAATGAACAATGGCTATTATAATATCTCATTTTCCATAAAAAATTTGTTTCTGTTATTACACATATTAAAATCCAGTAAGACACAACATGATAGAACCAATGGTAATAGAATAACAAAAGCATGGCAGGACTTCAAAGCCAGTTAAATCAGCAATGGCTCCCATAATGTCTTGTTTTCTTCGAAGTAGCTTTTCATACCATCACACATAATGAGGTCAAATAAACAATAAAACCATTCCAATCTATGAATGAAAACATTACAAGTCTTCAAAGCAATATAATGGGGATCCATGATTACCACAGAATCTTATGTTCTCTTACCTTTTCTTACACTACGGAGACTATGTGGTATTTATACCTGTGAGTTTGATTTATTTTTCTTATGAGTATGGTCTCAAGTTGCATCCATTTATTTAAAAATATCTCAATGTGATCATTCTTTATAGCTGATTAGTACTCCATTGCATAAAAGTACCACAATTTTTTTGTTCATTCCTCAGTTGATGGGCACTTAGGTTGTTTCCAAGATCTGGCTATTACAAATTGTGCTGCTATAAACATGGGTGCACATAAATCACAGTGGTATGATGTTTTCAGTTCTTTGAGGAATATGCTTAGGAGTGGAATAGCTGGGTTAAATGGGACTTCCAATCCCAGCTCTTTGAGGAATCTCCAGACTGACCTCCACAGTGGTTGCACCAGTCTACACTCCCACCAACAGTGCAGAAGACTTCCTTTTTCCCCACAGCCTCCAGCATTTGTTGTTGGTAGTTTTGTTGATCCTGGACATCCTTTCTGGAGTGAGATGGAATATCCATGTGGTTTTAATTTGCATTTCTCCAATGACCAATGATGATGAACATTTTTTTCATGTATTTATTTGCCATTCATATTTCTTCATCTGAGAACTGTGTGTTCATATTGGAAGCCCATTTTTGGATTGGGTCTTTGAATTTCAGGGGTCTGATTTTTTTAAAATTCTTTATAAGTTCTAGACAGAAGTCCTTTGCCTAAGGGACAGTTCGCTAAGATTTTTTTTCTCATTTTGTGGGTTTTCTTTTCACTCTGCTGGAGATTGCTTTTAACATGCAGAAACTCTTTAATAAAACGTGATCCCAGTTATTGATTCTGGGAAGTATTTCCCCTGCAGTTTGATTATTGTGCATCAATTCTCGACCTACCCCTATGTCTTCAAGATTTTTACTTACTTTGTCTTCCAACAGATTTAGTGTTTCTGTATTAATGTTTAAACCTTTGATCCATTTAGATTTTAATTTAGTACATGGTGCTAGGCATGGGACTAGTTTTAGTTTTCGGCATATGGAAAGCCATTTTTTTTGGCACCATTTATTAAAGAGCCTATCGTTCTTCCAGTGAACACATTTGGCCCCTTTATCAAAGATAAGGTGGTTGAGTGTGTTCATAGTTGTATCTTCTAGTCTATTCCATTGATCTTCAGATCTATTTTTATTCTAGTACCATGTTTATTTTATTACAGTAGCTTTATAGTATAACTTCAAGTCAGGGATTGTGACGCCTCCTGCCTTGGCTTTGCTGCTTAGAATTGCCTTTGCTATTCTAGGTCTCTTCTGGCTCCAGATGAATTTTAGGAGTGATTTCTCTAGACCTATGAGGTATGTTAGTGGTATTTTCATTGGGATTTCATTGAATCTGCATAAAAATTTTGGGAGAATGGCAATTTTCAAAATATTTGTTCTTCCTATCCATGAACAAGGAACATCTTTCCATTTTCTGAAGTCCTCTTTAATTTCTTTTTTCAGGGTATTGTAATTTTCCCTGTATAGCTCTTTTACTGCTTTTGTTAGATTAATCCCTAAGCATTTCATTTTTTTGGATGCTAGTGTGAAGGGTGTGGCTTCTTTTAGTTCTCTCAGTGATTTTGTTGTTAATGTATAGGAATGCTATTGATTTTTGGGTATTGACTTTGTATCCAGCTACATTGTTGCATTTATTTATTATATCTAGGAGTCTTTCAACTGAGTTTTAGGGGTCTTCTTTGTAGAGTATCATGTCATCTGCAAATAATGATAGTTTAATTTCCTCTTTTCCTATCTTTACTTCTTTTATTTCTCTCTCTTGTCTAATTTCTCTAGCTAGTATTTCCAGTACTATGTTGAATAGGAGCAGTGATAAGGGACATCTTTGTCTTGTGCCTGATTTTAAGGTAAAAGCTTTCAGTTTTTGGCCATTTAATATGATGCTGGCTGTTGGTTTGTCACAGAGGGCCTTTATCATATTGAGATAGTGACCTTATATTCCAATTCTCTGTAAGGTTCTTATCATGAATGGGTGTTAGATCTTATCAAAAGCTTTTTTTGCATCTATAAACATGATCATTGATTCTTACTTTTGGCTCTATTGATATGGTGGATTACATTTATTGATTTACTTATGTTGAACCATCCCTGCATACCTGGGACAAATCCCACTTGGTCACGGTGTATAATCTTCTTCATGATTTGCTGCATCGTGTTTGCCAATATTTTATTGAGAATTTTTGCATCTATATTCATTAGGGAGACTGGCCTGTACTTCTCTTTTTTAGTTGGGTCTTTCTTAGGTTTTGGTACTAGAGTAATATTTGCTTCTAGGAATGACTTAGGGAGAATTGCTTCCCTTTCAATTTCATTGAACAGTTTGAGGAGTGTCAGCATTAAGTCTTCTTTGTATTTCTTGTAGAATTCTGCAGTGAATCCATCTGGGCCTGGGCTCTACTTTGTTGGTAAGGACTTTATTACATTTTCAATTTCATTAGTAGAAATTGGGTTATTCAGCAGTTTTACATCTTCTTGATCTAGCTTTGGTGGTTCATATATTTCTAGGAATCTGTCCATTTCTTCTGCTATCAAACCTATGAGAGTAGAGGTTTTCAAAATAGGTGTTGATGATCTTCTGTATTTCCACAGAGTCGGTAGTGATTTCACCTTTTTCATTCTGTATTGCATGAATTTGAGACTTTTCTTTCCTTTTTTTAATTAGGTTGGCTGGGGGCTTATCAATTTTATTTATTCTTTCAAAGAACCAACTCTTTAGTTCATTGATTCTTTGTATTGTTTTCTTAGTCTCTATTGCATTAATTTCTGATCTGATCCTTATAATTTCCTCCCTTCTTTTGGCTTTGGGCTTGGCTTGCTCTTCTTTTTCTAGCTGTTTGGGGTGTAGTATCAACTTGTTTATTTGTGTTCATTCTGCTTTCCTACTGTGGAACTCAGTGCAATAAATTTTCCTCTGAGGACTGCTTTCATTGCATCCCACAGATTAGGGTAAGTTGTATTTGCATTTTCATTTGCTTGGAGATATTGTTTAATTTCTTCTTTAATTTCCTCTGTGACCCATTAATTATTCAAGAGTGTATTATTCAATTTCATTTGTTTTCAGGTTTTTGCAGGTTTTTTAATCATTAATTTCCAGTTTCATGGTATTATGATCCAATAACATACATGGGATAATTTCAATTATTTTGCATTTACTTAAATATGTTCTGTGGGTTAGTATATGGTCTGTTTTACAGAATGTCCCATGTACTGCTGAGAAGAATGTATATTCTGATGGTGTTGGATGGAACACTCTGTATACATCTTATCAAGTCCATTTGTTCACAGGTGTGATCCAGTTCTGTTATTTCTTTGCTGATTTTCTGTCTAGTTGATCTGTCCCTTTGTGTCAATGGTGTGTTAAGGTCTCCTGTTATAATTGTGTTAATGATTATTTGATTTTTCATATCTGTTAATACTTGCTTTGTATAGCTGGGTGCTCTGGAATTTGATGCATATATATTTAAGATTATTATCTCTTCCTCTTGAAGTTTTCCCCTAGCCAGGATGTAGTGACCTTCTTTATCTCTTTGGACCTTTTTTGGTTTGAAGTTCACATTGTTTGCCAACAGAATAGTTACCTCTGCTTTTTTTTTGAGTTCCTGTTGGATGAAGTATTGTTTTCCATCCTTGGACTTTCAATCTATGAATTTCCTTTTGGGTTAGATGGTTTTGTTGTAGACAGCATATGGTTGGACGTTGTTTCTTGATCCATTCTGCCAGTCTGTTTCTTTCAATTGGTGAATTGAGGCCATTTACATTAATGATTATAACTGTTACATATTGGTTTATTGTTGACATGTTATCTTTCTGCTGTTGTAGCTTTATCTTTCCCTTCTGTCTAATGGTGTGTCTTGCTTAGTGGTTTTTTTCCTATGTGTATCTAGAATATCTTTGATTATTCTTTGCAGCGTTAGGTTGGTGATCATGAAGTTCTTCAGCTGTTCTTTATCATGGAATTATCTTATTTCTCCATTCATTTTGAAAGACAGTTTTTCAGGGTATAGCAGTCTGGGTTGGAAGTTGTTTCCCTTTAGGATTTGAAATATTTAGCTCCATGCTCTTTTTTACTTCATTGTTTTTGTTGAGAAGTCTGCTGTGATTCTGATAGGTTTTCCTTTATAAGTGATCTGTCTTTTCTCACAGCTTTTAATATTCTGTTCTTTTGTTGGATTTCTGGGATGGTGATTGTTATATGTCTGGGTGTAGTTTTATTTTGGTTATGGCTGTTTGTAGTTCTATATGCTTCACTAATCTGAATGTCACTTTACATTCTCGTGTTTGGGAAATTTTCAGCTATTACTTCTCTAAATAGCCTCTTGATATCATTTGTGTTGTCTCTTTCTTTTTCATTTATCCCTATTAATCTTATTTTGTTTTTCTTTGCATCATCTTGCAATGGTTGAATTATTTCATGATTCCTTGTTATTTTTAAAAGATCTTTCCTTTCTTGTTCACTAGTTGCAATCTTATCTTCAAGTTCTGAAATTCTATCTTCACTTTTGTTGAGGCAGTTTTGGCAACTTTCAATAGTATTTTTGATTTCCTGTATATGTCTTTGAATCTGCTTTATGTGTTCTGTTTGTTTCTTATACTGTTCACTCAGGGATTCTGTTTGCTTTGTTTCTCTAATATTTTAGCTGTCTCTTGTTTAGATGCATTCACTATTTCTTTCACTACTTTTATCATTTCTTCTTTTAGCTTTCAGATTATTTCTAATTTGAGTTCCTTTATAGCTTCCTGTACTTGCTTCTTTATTTCAGTTGATATCATTTCAGGTATTTCAGGTGTATGACCAGTATTTTCTTCTATGTATGTGGCTCCCAGGCTTTCTTGGGATTGGCTGGAGGTTTGAGATTGTAATTTGGTCTTTTGTTTTGTCATTTTCCTGTATTTCCGTGTTTCAACTGATGTCCCAAAACTTTCCCTGAGCTTGCTGGGAATCACCTCCTACGCCCTCAGCTCTTGGGACTTATGGGTCTTGGCTCCCCTAGTTGAATGAAAGTCAGTGGGTGTGGTCCACTGAAGCCCATAAACTGCGCTAGCTGCAGGGTGGGCCCACCTCCCCTCTCAGATCCTGCTTGTTCCCCTGTTTGAATAAAGGTTGCTGGGTGTGGTCCACTCAATCCCACAAAACCTCTCCAGGCTAATCCACTGTCCTAGGGGGCTGGGCAGGCATCCCAACACCGGTAGTGATGTCCCAAACTCCCCCCAGCTAACGGTATGGAATGGTCTTACTGCAAGGGAGCAGATTTCAAGTCCACTCCATGCTCTGGGATGCTGCTGCAGTTCATCGGCAAGGCCCTGGGTTGGGTTCTGGGCCCTGCTCTCTGCCCTGAGATGGCTGAGCGTGGCCCAGCTAGGGCCGCTGGTCACTCTCCCCAGTCTCAGGCTTGCCCCAGGTGTATGGCATGGTCTGATCATCTAGGATCAGTGTTCCGAATCCGCCCTGTGTACTGGGATGCCGCTGCAGCCATTTATTAATTCTTATAATGTACTCATTAATTTTTAAATTTTATTGCATTGTTAAAGTCAATGATGAACACTAAATAGACACATTTTCCCCTAGGTTTTTCTTTCTTTCTTTCTTCTTATGTTTATTTTAAAGTAAGCTTATTATTTAGAATTATCATCAACAACCTAACAGAAATGGAATTATAGTGCCTGCATTCATAGTATAATTTTTTTTAAAAAGCTATTTAAGGAATACTCCCAGTTTTAAATAGGCTAGAAATGTTTCAAAAGATCACACAGTATGGCTACTAGAGTAGAATTTTCATTATGATCCCCCTTGATTCATATAGTCATCTTTAGATCCCTTATTATCTATATTTTTGGTTGTAAGTTTATACAAAAGGGCTTATTGCTTAAAGAATGATTATAAAAATACATGGTCTTCAAGATGGAGTCTTCTAAGCAATTTTTTTGCATGAAAGTAAGGATGTCACCATAATGCAGTGCACATCAACTGATGTCAGAATGGACTATTATATGTCCTTATGGATACTAAAGAGAGTAATTCCTTAGAGTCCTTTCTATTTTATTGAAACAAAATGTAGAATTCAAAATGAAGGTAAAATAATGTATCAAAATGTTTCAATTTCATGAAAATACAACTATATGTACTTAAGGGTAAATTTCTTATAAAAGAAACTCCAAAGACCCTCCCATAGACAAGTCATATTCAAATTCACAAAACTTGAACAAAAGAAAATCATGAAAATAAGAAAAATAACAACATATGCAAGAAATCTCAATAAAATTAATAGTAGAGTGATTTTTTTAAATAATAGAGGTCAGAAGAGAATGAGAATAGTAATCTGAAAATATTAATTGGAAACATAGATCAACAAATACTTAGTATTGACATAGGCACACCTTCAGAAATGAATGAGAAATTAAAACATTTTTAGATAAAATCAGAGAAGATTTATTGCTATTAGATCAGTCCTATGAAAACCACTAAATGAAGCTCATTCAGAATGAAAGAAATAGACCTTAAATAATAATTTAATTCTACTTTAAGAAATATGGTAACTTGATATAGGTGACTACATTGGTGCCATAGATAGTATAAATACTGTTACTTTGTAACTTCTATTTATCTTAGAGGATAATTCCATAAACAATATTTGTGAAATTGTGCTGATGGATTTGTAATGAATAAATATATGACTTGCATAACTGTAATAGTAAAAAAAGAGATGGAAGCAATGGAAATATTTTGGAATAAATTTATGCACTAAAAATTAAATTAGTATTGATCTGAATTAGCTTATTTTAAATTATGATACTAGTTTTAACTATTTAGAAATGATTAAGTATCTTAAAAGCAAAAAAATACCCCACAACAATAACCATAAAGGAATGTAAAATGCACAGTAAAAATATATAGATAGAAAAATGGATAATCAAGCAACAAAATTGAAAATAAGATGAAAAATAAATATTTAATGTCTAGCATAAATTCTTTTCTAACAGAAATTGTTGTAAATTAAATAGATTAATCACCTTACTCAAAAGATGAAGGGTAAAAGAATGGGAAAAACAACTCACTATCATGTTTTTTGTTTTTGATCTTTTACAGAGGACAGTTTCTATATTAAAGATATTAGGTTGAAAATGAAGTATATTGAGTATAGAAGGATGGAAAAGATACACTATGCAAGTATGAGCAGCCCACATATTGAATTGCTTTACTAACACCAGACAAAATAGACTAAGGGAAAAATTGTTATTAGAGACAAAGAAGGTGTGTATTGGTAAGAGGGTCATTTCATCAGTAAATTACAGAACTTACATACATATATCTTACTAACTGAGATCCAGTATATCTGAAGTAAAATTTGATAGAACTGAAAAGGAAAATAAGTACAACAATATTAATTGGAGACTTTAAATCTTCAATTTCATTAATAAGGCAACTATGCAGAATGCCAACATGGAAATAGAAGACTCAGATGTTATAAAATATGAATATCTTGTATACATAGAAAAAGTAGAAGAGGAGACATACCTGTAAAGTGTTGTGAAACATTTTCCAAGGTAGAAGATATGCTAGGCACAAGTCTACACAAATGCACAGGGCACTAAATTTGTGGTTTAAAGACATAGAAAATGTACTCAGTTTGAAACAACATGTGGCAGCAAAAAGTATAAGCTTTGATATTCTCTGTGGTTTCATGTATCTAGTGAGTCCTGGAACATATCCCCCTTGGTAATTAAATGGATAATCAAAAGCTAATCAACTTTGATTTTGAATAAGCTTAGGTTTATGGGTTCTGGAACTAATAGTGATGTCATTAATTATATTAACTACTTACTCAAATATTTTTAACCTTTATCTTAACACATCAACTAGAAAAATTCTCATCCTAAATACAGATATACTATTTATTTCCTACAGATAGCTAGGTAGTTATTTTCACTCAATCGTACCCACAAACCTGGTTCTCAGACAAGATTTCCAATCTCAATGATTAACTTTCCCCTCTACCCACAATTTGGTTGTATAACCAAAGTCTCAGGGATTATTCTTTATGTTGCTTTTCTAACTTTAATTCCCAGCTGCTACCTTTCTCATTTTGTCACTTTCACTATATTTTTTTTCTTACTGTCTTTCAAATCTCTTTCTTCCTCTGTCCTGGCTCCTTATGTTGCTCCAGCCACACTGACACCCTGGAAAGGGCTTCCAAGGTTTTGGGTTTGAGGCTGTTCCTCTTCCCCCTCAGTTCTCTCCTGTGCGGCCGACTTCTTTTAGCTCACTTTCACTAGCGAAGCATTCCATTACTTCTTCAGAATAGATCAGGTCATCATAGTAAAAATTCAAGCATAAATGCAATAAGCTATTTTATTCTATTATCATATTCACTCTTATTTCATATCACAAATCATAAATATATGCTATTAATTAGTACAAAATCCCTGTATTAGAACATCCAGTCATTATGTCTAAGCTCATTCTATTTCTCGTATTTAATTTTTGTCTTTTGCAGCTGTTACAGAATATGGGAGAAAAACAGGCATGTAAAAATTACTGAGTGACTCAATCAATCACATTCAGAAGAGTATATTTTTAACCTTCAGGAGATGATTAGTCTGCATGTCTATATTCTAAGAAAATTTATTAATTTTATTGCTAATCTTTTTATAAACACACCTTTGAAATCCCTGTTGCATTGTTATATCTTGTGTGAAGATATAGATGTAACTACTAAACCCTAAAGAGGTTCTATTGTCAAAAGTCACATAAAATTACTAAATACGGAATTATACATTAACAGCACCTACAAATGTGAAGACAAGGTTGATTTTTGTATTTCCCAAAGTCTCAAAGCAATGTTTTCAACAATCTATCCAGAAGAGTTTATTAGCTAATAAAAAGAAAAGTAAACATGGATTGAATGGTGGTATTGGGTAATGTGACACTAAATTTTCCATCCATATGATCTCAGAAGAACTTCCATCAACAGCTTTTCACCTCCATAAGCACCATGGTAGTTCAAAATCTGAATCTTTTTATCTGCACAATTAGGTGGTAGCCTACAAAATGGGCTCTATATTTTTTAATATCCCTAGAATATGTCTTTATGTATTAGAGCTTTCTTTTAGAATGTTACTTAGCTATTGCCACTTTCTTTGAGTGGCATAACGCAAAAGACATTTTGACCCCCATAACTCAGTATAAACAAACAAACAAACAAACAAACAAACACAAAATCTCTTAAATCTGACCTTGCCATTTTGGCTCCACACTGGGCCTTTCCTAAGAACAGAACCAGAAGCAGAGCAATGCTTCACATTAAGATGTGCTGACGCTGGGGGTGCTGCCAGTGGTCGCAGTGGTGTGTGTGTGTGTGTGTGTGTGTGTGTGTGTGTGTGTGTGCATGTGTAAAAAGCACCAAAAGTTGTTTATTTTTGGGCCCGTCAGCAGTATTTTCACAAAAATTGAAGATATGTGAATGAAAAGCATGTTGACATAAGTAGTAGGTGTTGATGTTTTCAAGATACACTGAAAATTTAGTGTCACATTATCCAACACCACCATTGAATGCATGTTTACTTTTCTCTTTACTAGGTAATAAATTCTTCTGGATAGGTTGTAGTAAAATAGATAATCTGATAACAGGATACATTACCCTTCTTCTACAATATGTGTGCATGTACACAGATGCAGGTTAACATATGTGTATATACAACTTAAGTAGGTTTCAAAAAGATTTAAGCAAAAAATGGATATATAAACATACAAGTGCCTTGTATAGAAACATTACAGGATTACAATTTACTTTTACATTTTTCTAAAATGGATTATGAACACTTGGTTGAAGTATATTAAAAGCAGTGCTGGCTTAGGAGTTGAGACATTCTAACTGGTCTTAATAGATTAATATACTAGGGATGATAAAACAGTACAGTGAATACTGTATGACAATAAAAGTCTCATTGTCAAGAAGGATAAGTGTGTTCAAAGGCAGGGGGAGTATTTTGAATATTTCAAAAGGGATTACTGACAATATGTCTTTCACTGCAATAAATTATTTTATCTAAACATTCACCATATTTTATGATTTCACTGATCAAAAGTTTACTATAATTTCTGTCAAATAAAACCATTATGTTGTGTCCTCATTCACATTATTCACCAGATCTAGCACCATGGGACATCTAGTCCGTGTTTAAACTCCAAAGAAGAGAGGGAGAGTGCTTACCAGCAGTATCGAGTAGTACCACTACTGTTCAATGTGTGCTGAAACTGTAATTCCTTAAATGAATGCCTGTGCATGTTTCACAAGCAAACTAAGATGTGAATATATTGCTAATGCACTGTTAAATTTGCATGTTGTATAGTGTTAATAGGATTCAGAAGTTTTGATAATGCATGGTTTTACACCAGCAAAGCAGCACGGACTGAAAAATTTTGAAAGACCTTAAGGGAAGAATATAGAATATCCTTATATCTTCATTTCAAAAGTTTTAATTGACTTGGAAATATTGTTTGATTAATTTAATCATAAATTACTATAATAATCTGCATTTTAATTGATTTATTAAATATACTTTTTTCATCATCATAATTAAGGACATATATATATATGTACAATGTATATTTTCATATAGTCACAATTTAAAATTGTTAAAGCCAGCTAACCAATATGTCCATTTTTGTTTTCTTCATTATTATTTGTAGTAAGACTTTTGAAATTTACTTTGAACAATTCTGAACTATATAATATTCTACTATTAACTATGGTCACCTTGCTATGTAACACATATTTAAAACTTATTCTTCCCATTGAATTGACATTTTTAATACTTTGTCAAATACTTTAAAAATGTTCTAACTAGCTTTTCATTAGTGGCAGTTAGCCATATGTCAAAGTACTCAGAAAGAAAAGGAAAGGCAGAAGTATCCATCAGGTTCTCATGGTCATGTAAGCATAACTAACCAGAACTGACTGGCCCTAGATACAGCTCAAAAGTGCTGACATTTTGGGAAACCCAATTCTAGACCAATTGCAATTACTGCAATTGCAATCAGCTTGGCCTTCTGATACCTTTCAACAGGAATAAATGAAAATCTTCAAAATAAATAAATGGTTCATTTGAAATAATTATGTCATACATATCTAGGAGAGCATGTATTATTGAACTGAACTCTTGTTCAAATGATTAAAGTAAGTCTAATAAAAAAGTAATATATCAGTATTTTTTTTCTATCCAAAGAAGAATTTCAGATATATTAATTAGATGGTTGTGTTTTCTGTCTAGGATGATTCATTTCAGAATATTAATAATATAGTTATGTACAGCTACATAATATATAGATATGGATTTATGACAATAATTAGCATTACTGAGAATAATGATTACATCATCTAAAATATTTTGTCCTTATGAATAAGTGAGTGAGAATACATCTATAGTCTCTGTAGTAATTTAGTATGAATTATATGAAGTTTTCTATTTTCATGCCATTTTCACCTAAATTAGAACCACATATTTAGCAGTATATAGAATTACATGAGACACCCAAAATGTTAATCAATTAAAGAACAAAATAAAACGTAAACAAGTGCAACAGAGTGAGAGAGAGGGGGAGAGAGACAGAGAGAGAGAGAGAGAGAGAGAGGTCTTTTGCAAATAGGAAGGACACTGACATATGAAAAGAGAAGATAGGAGAAAAAGGGGATAAGAATTAAGATGTGATATGTACAAGCACCAATTCTCCACTATGAATATAAACATGCTGTACTGTCAACACATACTAATAAAGATAACAATTTTTAAAAGCCAGAGTGTAATCTTGCCATATATACAAATGTATGATGACAACAATAGTACCTCTCTAACATCTAAATTAAATCCATGGCAGATTACATGTTTCAGCATGAGGATTATAATTTGTTAATTTGATTTTTTCAGTGACCTCATTTTAAAAATTATGATAGAATTTATATTTGTGTGCATACAACTCTGAGACAATTTTGAACAAGCTAAGTATTTATGAGAGATGCAATTTTGCCTTTCTTGCATAGAAAAAAATTCCAAATTTTACTGAAAAATGTCCTATTCCATTTTTTCTTCTAACTGTACATACATGGCATGAACAAAATTAAGATCTCTATTGATGAGTCAGTTCAAATTATCTAAATGAATATAACCATTTTCAAAATGGGTATTGTAGATATTAAACAATTTAAGTACTTTAAAGAAGAATAATAAAAGTAAGAGAAAAATGAAGACTTGCAACAATAAAGGATAGTAACTATTGTGGTAAAGGGAGAGATAGGCTCAATCCAAAGATAATAAAATGCAGTTAGTCACCACCACAGTGCACCTGTTAAAGCAATTATGCTGGCTAAATTCCATCAGTTAAAAATGAACAAATGCTCCCTGGTCAAAAGAGTTGGCAACAGACAAATGACTGTTATTAACATATCTGAGCAAAAATACCTCAAGTAGAAGTATCCCTTAAGAATAATAAAATTGGAATCGCTTTTTTTATCCTGTGTACAGCAATACAAATCAGAGGCAGCCAACACCACTGACTGTATTCACTCATGCCAGTTATCTTGATGGGACTTTCCATCCATAAAAGAAATGGTTTTCAAGCTAATAAACCTGGGAATCACAATTTACAACCTTCCTTTAATATTCCCACTTGCTTCTACCTCATTAAAATTTCCATGTAATCATCATAACTTTTCCTCTGCATCTCTGGCTAGAAGATTGTTTTGCAAACTTGACCTTGCTAATATCTCTGGTTGAGTATATGTGGCATGGGTTTATCCATTGTACTGTAGGATGCTCATACCTGACCTCTACTCACTAGACTACAACAGCAAATACTTCACTAACAGCCATAATAATCAAGACTGGCCCCAAACATGGTCTCCTGGAGACAAAGTCACTTGCCCTGAGGAACCACTGCACCTAAAGAAAAAGAAAAGAAAGTGTACTCTAAAGGACACATTCCTGAGCCTAGGGGTTCTGTGGCTTCACTGTTAATCAGGATTTGTTACACTAAGGACATAAGCCAATCCTGAGGAACCTACTTGCCCTGTTAACACCAGATAATTTTTTAAAATGGCTATTCCTCATGATCCCAGCTATCACAGAGGAACACAGCCAACCAGAATTTCTCAGTAACATTTCTTCGTCTCAAATATCACATGGTTAAGGTTGGGGCAACTTTATTTGTGCTGCTGTGCAATTTATTTATTTTTTTATTTATCTATTAGGCAACTATTTCCTCAAACACAAATCAGACAATCAATTCCTTTTCCCTTTTCTTTCTTTTTTTTTTTTAAGTCTCTACGTAGACCCCAGCACTGGATTGAAGCCAGGGTCTTCAAGCAAGGCTAGCCCATCTCTGACCTTTTAGTTTAGTTTAGTTTTTAATTTTGAGACAGAATCTTCCCAGATCAGTCAATTTCCCAGAATGCTAATATTACATGTATATACTACCATGCCTTTCTAATACAACACATTTCTTGGTTCCGTGTTGGCATGAAGAGTTGTATCTCTCAGCCTCATATACTCAATAAACAAGTGAAACAACAAAATCTGAACCACAAAGATAGCACGCAACACAAACAACTGCCTATATATTGTAAATCAGCACATGTCTTCTGGACCTGGTGAAATTTACTATTTTGTAATGGCCTCCAGAAAGTTAGACCAAAAGAAGTTGAAGGTAAACATTTTCTTTGGATCATCCTGTTGCCATATACAAAATCTTTGCCTGGGTTTTAGACTATTTTTACAGAATGAATTTAAACAAAGACTATCAGATCTGACGGTGTGTTTTTGTCCTTTATTATTTTCTACTCGTTTATATATTTTTAAATTACTAATGATATTTAAGTACACTGGGCTTAGACAAATATCTCCACCTCTTTTAATTTTTTAAAAATTTTACAACAAAAAATAAAAATGATACAGAATTTCAAAACAAAATAATAGAAGATTAACAATGATTAATATATTGTTATCTTCAAAGTAGTTGTGCAGATTATAATATATAGATATGAAAAAATGATCAAACTATGAAAACACAAACTTTTCTTTTTGATGAACTAACAGAGTAATAGTGTAATTATCTATCATATATATGTACATATATGTATATATATATATATACATATATGTATATAATATTTCCCTTCTTTCTTTTCTCCTTTCCCTCACCCCAGTTGTTCCTTTTTTTCAGCAGCTTATTCCACTTTCACTTTGACAATATCTATTTTACATTTTGAATCTTATTTACTCTTTCAGTTTTTTAACTAGGGAAACAATATGACGCATACACATGTAAATCTGCTTTATTTCACTGTGTGGTCTCCAGCTGCATTCATTTACCTATAAAAGCCTTAAGTTGAGCTTTCTTCAGAGCAGAGTAGTACTTCATTGTCTAAAAATGCCACATTATTTTATCCACTCTGTGGCTGATGAGCATTTGGGTTGTTTCCAAGATTTAGCTATTACAAATTGTGCCGATATAAATATGGGTGCACATATGTCGATGTGGTATGATGTCCTAAATTCTTCTGAGAAAATACCCAGAAGGAAAATAGCTGGATCAAATGAGACCACCAATCCTAGTTTTTTTAGGAATCTGCACTGGTCTCCACAGTGGTTGCACCAGTATACACTCCCACCAACAGTAGAGAAGGGCTCCTATTCTCCACAACCTCGCCAGCATTTGTGATTGGTGGACTTTTGATGATAGCCATTCTTTCTGGGGTGAGATGAAAACTCAGTGTTGTTTTAATTTACATTTCTTGAATGTCCAGTAATGTTGAACATTTTTTTCATGTACTTGTCATTTGTATTCCTTCATCTGAGAAGCATGTATTCTTCTCAGAAGCCCATTTTTGGATTGGGTCTTTGCCCTTTCTAATTTTAAAAATTTTTTTTGCTATAACAATTAATAGGTGATGGTTTGCTTTTTGTCAAGACCACCAGTAGCAGTTAAAATATTGATAACAGGGAAGAATATGACTAACACTCTTAAAACATTTATTCATTATGTGATTACAAATATGCTTTTGTTTTAAACATTTGCTACCACTTAGTAATGATTAGGAAAAGTTTGTGGGCTAAGTCACCCACAAACCTAGTTTCAGTCCAGAAGAATGCCTCTGGCAATTATTTCATGAAAATTGTTTATTTTCATTTTATTGTTGATAATTATGTCCAATATTATTTTGATTCACACTGCTTGCTAATCATGATTGCATAACCTAAAGTAGAAAGTAATTATATTTAAAATAATAATGTGATATCAAATTATGTTAAGTTTTAATAAACTGATAATCATATTTTAGCATAACATATCCTATTAAACATCAGGTTATTAGGTATTAACATGTTTATCAGTAATGTTTCTCATCTTACTAGGTACATTATTATTACAAATAGTTAAGGAAGATACTCAATTAATTATCATTATAATTAATACATTGGTGATTATTCAAAGAAAAATCTGCAGTATAAATAGAAATCTTACCCTCTCATAAAATATATTTTTCAATAGGCTGGATTAGGAAAAAAGATAATCAAAATTTTAGCCTATTATAGGCTTTAGATACACAGCTACCTGTACTTAACAATGGTGTGATAGAGCTGAGACAAAATAGTTAATTTAGATTCTCAGAAATTATCTGGCATCATATTTTTTTTTTAATTTTGCAGTCCAGTTAAATAGTCACAAATATATGTAATCTTCTATTCCCCTAACATCTCTTCCTTACACTTACTGAATTCTGACACTTCTAAGACTTATGCATGACTTAATTATCAAAATTGTGACATAATTGACTTTAGAAATCCTTTGAATTAAGATTCAAATTATAATGTTTGCTAAATTATATATTAAAATTATAAAAGTTGCCAAAGGTATAACTTTGGTAATTAAAATTCACTACCAACCTATCAGAGAATTAAAAATCAATCTCAAAATTTTAATTCTCCTCTAGGTGGACCTCAAAAGGATTAAAAAAAATTAGACACATAAGCATAAAAGTAAAAGAACATTACTTACTATATGGAGAAAATTACAATGAGATGAGATGAGGAGATACATGGCATCAACAAACTAGGTGTGAAAAATGGAATGACAAGCTAAAGGATTCATCTTTTTTCTTTCTCTTTTTGATAGGGCACAGAGTCAAACAAAAACCCAGTGAATAAACACATGCTATGAACAAACAAATATACTTAATAATTAGAGTAAAAAACTCATTAACCTGTGAAGAGAGTTATAAGTATACATCAATCACATGAAAGAATATTAACATAGCATCTGTAGCTAACCTGAATACCAGAGCACTGAAGCCCTACACATTGATAAAAAATGTTACTCCAGGGTAAATGAAACTAAAACAGAAAAATGTACATAATTTTTGTTCTCCAGATGCATTTTATGGAAAATCACTTCACTCTGACTTAAAACGCTCATTAACTAGCCTACCTTCTCATTAGCAATTCATACTTTCTCCCACCTATCCTACCTTCTTAGAAATGATTTCTTTTCCACTGACAAGAACATTTATTAGTGATTCCTTATCTACTGCCTCTGGGGACTGTACAAAGAACAAACAGATTGCATTCTATACTTTTTACTAAAAAATATTTTTTAACAAGTCCATATTCACAAAAGTGAGTAAACTGCCTTGTATACTCTTTGTATTCACCAAGTACTATGAAAGGCCTCATATATATGTGTGTATATATATATATATATATATTACTTTGAATAACTGTGAATTAACTGATTTATTCAAAATAAAAATGTCATTAGTTTCTGCTACTTAGTGACCATACTATTAATATACATCAGCTGGATGGTTAAATTTAGCTCAACAGATACTTATAATCATGACATAATATCAATGACCATTTTTCGTCACATATAAAAATACTAGAAGAGAAAGTTTACAATTCATCCCTTGCACTTGTATATCTATAATATATCTGAAGATCTAATGTTTACCCAAAATGGACAAATATAAAAAATTTAAATAGTAGCCAAAGATTTTTTTATTGTTTTATTTTGCGGAGGTCTTCTGAGGCCCACAACAGGTTTCATCTTTAGCATATAAACTTGCCTAATATACCATATACTGAATCTTTGAATATATAATAGAATAAATAGTTATGCATTATTTTTGGTAATGTTTGTAAACTAGATTTGGCAATATTTGTAATAATTGGTTTACTGAAGGGAAAATCATAGCTAAGCTTCTCAACCTTAAGGCTATCATGGCTTTATAAGAGCAATATAAATACAGTAAGTACATGCAGTCATTTGATCATTGCGGGGAACACAGTGTGTGAGTCAGCAGAATGAAAGTGAGGCCCACAAAGTCTGACATACTGAAAGCAGCCCTTCACAAGGCCAGTTTTATCAAGTCTTCCTTCTACCTGATCTGGAAATCCATAATGAGAATGAGAAATCCCAAACAATGAAAAGTAAAAAGAGTTTTGAAATGTAAGTTAATTATAACTTGGTCAAGGCTAAACATTTATTAAAAATCTTGCCATTTGTAACACTAATTGTGTTTAGAAAGTGCAGAAAAAAGTGCTCATTCCAAATGAGTACAATTAACTTGGAAATGTTGATACAATTATTATTCCTGGAATATTTATTCACTTACTGAACATAGCACATGAGAAGAAAATAAAGCAGGTGGTTCAAAGGGTGTTTTCCATCAGTAGATGTCCTGAGTCTAATGTTATTAGCTCTGTCTTTCCACCTGAAATGTTTTCAAGAGCTGGATCTGGAGAATAGAATCTTAAGCACACCTAGAGAGCATTCTAAGCAGTATTGAAATGCACAAAGTAATTAATTATTCATTACTTACAAAAGTTGTGTTTTCCAATAATAATGTGGTAGCATTTGTTTCTATATTCAGTTTAATGACATGTCCATTCTCGTTTTTATACACCACATCTGTATCTGCAACAACAAAGACATTAACAATTGACAAATACATTAAGTAGGTAATATAATAACTTTAGGGGAGAAAATGTGCATAATAAACAGACACATTGGAGCAATTATTGTTAGCCTCCAATAACCCGAGCAGATTTCTATACTTGGCTCACATTAATTCTCTTGAAAGATCAGGAAGCCTGCCTAACACATGGCCTATTGTGGAACGAACACAGGGTTGGTGACAGGGCTGCTCAGTTTTGTGCTTTAACAAATGAAATTAATTAAAATACAGGCAACCTGCTGCCTATTGTGAAGTGGAGAGACATTGGGAAGAGCTTCCAGTTTCCAAAATGAGGCACTACCGATAAGCAATCTAGTTTTTGGTTTTTAAAAATTTATAAGGTCTGCACATAATTCTATTCTCATATCACCCTCAGGTATCTTGGCTCAATACCAAGGATTTGTCTCTGGTTCTAGTCAACCTCTTCCTCTCTGGGGGAGAGAATTTTTTCTCTGGTATTTTATCTGTTTTGTGTGACCAAGAATCAAAAACATTAAAGTTGTCACATCATCAAATCCACTTTGTCAACTTTTGAGTCAAATTTGACCACATTTTTAATGAAATGATCTTGAAAATATCTCAGACCTAACATTAACTTAAGGAAAAAGTAAGATGATACCCAGATACTTAAGATAGGTGTGTGTGTGTGTGTGTGTGTGTGTGTGTGTCTATGTAAGGTATATGTGTCTATATAGAGTAAAAGTAGTTAATCCCCTCTTATATTTGAATGATAAATTCCTTTCTAGTTTTTACTCAGTTCCATTGTGTCACACACCCACCTCCTGAACATTCTTGGAAAAAGGATGATATTAAAGGGGATTATTTCCACTGTTCATTGTGAAAAAATATACATCAATCACAATCTTTTAAATTTTGAAAGTCTTGCTGGTCACGGTGGTGCACAACTGTAATCCCAGAACTCCAGAGACTGACACAAGAGAATCACTTCCAGTTCAAGGCCACACTGGACTACAAAGTGAGACCAAGGCCAGCCTGAACTACATGGTGATGTGGTGGAAGGATCCAACATTTTGGGGAAAACGTGGTTTTCTGATCCTTTCTCTTGTTTTTTCAATAACATAAGTAGTAATACCTAACATAAATGTGATGAAAAGTGATCAAAACTAATAAAAATAAGTTTTATTTTTCTTCAGTGTTTTATTCTTAAGACTAGTTATGATCCAATCATAACATCAAGGATGGTAGTGAAAATCAATAGCTTTTGTTCACCTGAATGTATGTTGGAGCTCTTAACTGAGAAACAGGAAAAGGCAAATGACATTTTAGAAAAGGAGAAAAAAGATCACAAAGGGATTTCCCAATTAATTCCTGAAGCTGACAGTATAGACCAAAAGCTCTATGTGATTTTCAAAATCATCATGCTTTCATCTTCTGAATGTCTATTATATGCTGTGAATAAATTGGGTATTTGATAACTTTACTTTTACATTTTCTTTTCTAGTAATGCAGAACAAATAACAGGCTCACATAAGCAATAAAGATTTTGATAAGTTTTCTATTTCTCTCTTTCTTTCCTATCCCCCTATTTACAAATCACACTGCTGATAAACTGCTGCCTGTCTGGTTTTGTCAGATGATTAGATCTCCTCTCTCCTTACTGTAAAGTAGTACTTCCAAGTAAGAATCCAATCTCGGTTTAAATTCTAATCCCCAACTGTTCCTTATTATCTTTCTTGACATTGGGACCATTTCTTGACCTTGAACATATCCCTGTAGACAGCAAGAAAAACCAAGAAGCATTCCCTAAAAAAAAATAGCATCATAATACTTGATAACAAATGAGGGCAATGTGGCTTTCTCTTCCTTGCATTTGGGAATAGAAATAAACATAGCTGTACACCTTTCATTGAGTGGTTCTTCTCCAAGAAGACTTCCATACTGTAGGATGCTGAAAAATGGAAGATTTCTATGGCTTTAGATATAAAGAAAACTCAGAGTGTAGCTTTAGTATGAACCATGATCCATGGTAAATGGAAGTACGTCATGGCCTCATAGTCTCTTCTAATAAGAGAAAATACTAAGCCAGTAATAAACTGTTATGAGACATGGAGAACAGCAATTCATTATTTCATTTAGAACAAGAGCAGAAGGATATAGAAAGAAATGAACATAGGACAATTAAAAATTAATTTTAAAAATCCTTATTATTGGATCATTGTTGGGATTTGAGAAAAATATAGAGATTTGGGATTTGCATAAATACTTTTACACCTACAGTCCTGAAATTTTAGCATTTGGTTCAAAGTTGTATTAATAAGACAAACTTTTTTTATTCCAGTGTAATTCTTTACCTTACTATTTAATAAAGATTTTTCAAGAATTATTTCAGAAGCCTTTAATAACTGTCTTTATCTATTCGCTTTTTTTATGAATTTTTTTTATAAACGAGTCTTCTGTGTCTCACATTTATTCAACTTAAATTTTGATTTATTATCACAAGTGGAATTTCCCAGTTTTGAAACTCATTTTACTGGACTGATAAATTACATTGTGGAGCTACATTTCTAAACCATCTACCTCATATTCTGTTTGATAATAGCTGATGGGATATGAGTGAATCAGATCAATGAGTAAAGTACATTAATACAGGAATATTACAGCAGGCTAGTTGAAACTGTCTTAAAAGACAGCATTAAGCAAGTCCTTTCTGTACTTTAATTAAGTAATGGTTCCTTCTTTGTAGCTCATTGAAAGTTAAGAGGCAATTATCCTGAACATATTCTCAACTCAGGCAGGGTTTTAATGGAAAGTTTTGACAGGATCTATTCTGAAATCCAAGCATGTGTCTTTAGTGTGCAGAACCCCGAAACAGTCATTAGTCTCATTTTATTTTTCCCATCATTTGAATAAAAAAAAAGAAATCTCAGGAATAAATCTTACTTTCAGATGCAATCGTGCAACCATACATTATATCTCTCCTACACAAAATCAATGGCATTTAACATTATACTTCAATTCTTAACCAGTACTGACACTAAGAACGGAGACCCCTCTGCATCCACCCTCATTATCAGGATCAAGCACTGAAGCAGCCTAAACACATGGGATCCACTCTTTGTCCATGAAGTTGAGGTTATAAATCAGAAGAAAATTTTCTCATGTGCATTTTAGGAACTTTCTAAAAATTACTTTCTCAATAAAATAAGCTCTTAAAACTAAGACTTCAAGTACTCAAACTATTATGTCAGAAATGTACCCCCCAAAATGTACACATTTTGCATGCTACTGAAACTCAGAATCCAAAACCTGAACTTTTATCCCCTAATCTCCTCTTTTTGGACACTAAAACTTTATATATTCAGTGGTGGGAATGGAACGCAGGGCACTAAACAAGGTAGAAAAGCACTCTACAACCCTAGACCTCTAATTTTTTTGCTGTTGTTTTCTTTTAGAGAGTTTTACTAAACTGTCCAGGCTGGCTTCAAACTTGAAATCCTCCTGGTTTGCAATCCTGAGTATCAGGGGCTGAAACTATGTACCACTGTTCCTCACTCTAGGACATTTTAAAACTATTATCTTCCTTGACTTACACACGTAATAAACTCTGCTTCCTTGATTGCATATGCTGGGAAGTTGATGTTTAATAAAATTCACTCTACACGTAGATAAACATCAACTAACCTTACTGGCTTTTGTGCTACTATTGATACTTTGTGCATTTGACTTTGACATGATAATTTTCTTACAGCATTTCAAAATTAAATTTATCTATTATAATGAGTTTTCAAAAAGTGGAAAAAAGATTGGTCAATCAGTTTTCTGAGAGATTTAATATAACATGATCTTCATTTAAAACAATCTTTTGCTGATATACTTAAAAACTTTCTTAAACAGCTCATATTTACAAAAGAAATCCACAATTTAGGAGCTTTCTGAAAATTTCTTTCTTTCTTTCTTTCTTTCTTTCTTTCTTTCTTTCTTTCTTTCTTTCTTTCTTTCTTTCTTACTTTCTCTCTCTCTCTCTCTTTTTATTTTATTTTTTTATTTTTGGTACCAGAAATCAAACTCATGACCTCACGCTTGCCAGGCAGGCACTGTGCTACTGAACTTTATCCATAGCTGACAATTAATTTCAGATTCACATTACATGTATGTGAACACATAGTTCAATAAACTAAAAAAAAAAAAATACAGAACAAAATGATAAAAAGATTTTTCATAGAAAATGGTTAAGTTCTCTTAGGAAGGATTTGCTAGATACTGAATTAAGGTTTTATTTAATAATATAACAATCATAAGTCAACAATATTGAGTTATTCATAATTGAAACAGAGCAAGCAACTTGTCCAACTGTCCTAACATTCTGCTCACAACAATGTAAATGTTGCTTCACTTTTTAAAGATTCCCAGGCCACAAATAGATTCATTGTCTTCTTTCTTCACACTGAACTCTCAATCCATGTTCATTCTTGTTTTTCTCAGACTTTTGGAAGGAAATGATCTTTCTTTTTTGCAAAGAAAATCTCCAGTTTGTAACTGAATTAATTGTACTCTGAGCTCTTAAATATTTAATCTCTACTTTCTGTTTTCCACTACTTGTACTACTTTTTGAGTGAGTTCTCCACACTAACAAGGAAATATTAACTTTATTCATTCAGCTCTCCTGTTCTTTTCATTTTGCACAATAAGCTCAGTGAATTTTTTGTAGAAGGGGTGCATTATTTTGTGTCCACCCTGCATTCTATTTTGCATATTTTGAGCAAGACAGTTCCATTCCTCTCTCTCCTGAAATTTCAGTCCTCCTTCATCACCACTGACCTGCAATAATCAAACTAATTTGATTTTCTACAACATTTAAATTCATAGAGGGCCACAATATGAACAGATAGATCATAGTAACCTCCTCTCTTGGCTTTGAATCACCACCTTGCCTTTGTATTCTGTCTTCAAATATTTTATAGTTTCTGTCTTCCTGATGCCTATAAAAGCAAAGGCATCCTTCAAAGTCAGCTCTGGAATTTATTCTTTTTCTACAACAGCTTCTTTCTAAGTAATTGTGTTTATTTCCATGTGCCTGTATTGATTCTAAATCCTTCACAACAAATTGCAACCTTCAGCACTTGTCAGTTCTACATGTACAGTTCACCACTAGATCACATAAAACTCTGTGGGTAGGTAAAGTTCAAGATAATCATCTCTAATGATCTCTTATAGTTCCGTAATAGAATTGTGATAATTTCCTTTTTGCACTTCTGGTTTTATCTGAGTCATCTTTTTCATGGTTTATCTAATGGTTTGTCTATTTTTTTCATCTCCGAGACTGTTCTTTCATCATTCTTCAGTATTTTTTGTTTATATAATATTTATTCCTGCTACCATCTTTTTTTAGTTCCTTGAGATAAAGTGAAATGTTACTTAAATGGGAACCTTCTGTTTCTTTTAATGGGTATTGATTGCTCCCAGCATACCTCTTAGTACTGCTTCTGTTGATCCCATAGTTTTTGGTATGTTGTGCCTCTATTTGCATTTGTTTCAAGAGTTTTTACAATTTTCCTTAAAGATTTTATTTATTGATTCACTAGTATACAAAGTAAGTTGTTTGATTTTCATGTATTTGGTAGTGTCCGGGATTTTTGTGATTATTTTTTAGTTTTACTAAATCGTGGTCATAAAAATATACTCAGTATATTTTTAATTTCTAAAAAAATTCAGTAAGACTCTATATTGTATTCAGCAGGTATGGGGTGGAATGACATGTGGGTATGTTAGGTCTCTTTAGTCCAGGGTAGAATTTAACTCTGCTGCTTTTTTCCTGATTTTCTGTCTACATGATCCATTAATTGCTGAAAGCAGGGTTTTGAAGTCAGTTACTGAATTGGTGTCTCTGTGTTGGAGTCTGTGTTGCTTTGGGCTTATGAAAATTTGTTTTTACTTTTGTGTGCTCTAATGTTGGATGTTCATATTGAAGATATTTATTTCCTGAACCAGTCTTATTATGTCACATGTCTTTTGCTGCTTTTAATTTATGCTCTACTTTATGCCATATTATTAGGACTGCTCCTTCTTTCTTTTGAACTCTATTTGCACACAAGTTTGTTCATTCTGTACACTTTCACTCTATTCATGTGCTTGGAAGTGTTTCTTATAAGCAACATGTAGTTAGGCCTTATTTTACTATTTTTTTATTCTATTCCTTCACTCTGTATAATTAAATTGGATTACTTAATCCACTTATATTTAAGTTAATCATCAATAGATCAAAGCTTACTAAAACCATTTTGTAACTTGTTTTCTAGTTCATTGAAAGATAATTTCTTTCTCTATCTCCACTTCATAGTTTTCCTCTGTGAGTAGCCTTTTATTGTAGTAATGTGTTTGGATTCCTAGCTTGTTATTTTTGGTTTATCGGTTATACTTTTTGTTCTGTGGATGTTCTCAAAAGAAACAAAGACCATGAGAAAATGTATTATTGAGCAAATTCCTTCCCTTCTCACAACTGGAATCTTGATTTTCTATTTTACATCTTGCCTATCTTTCATATTAATGAAGTGGTCATGATTATTAATCACTATTTTTCTTCTTTATACTAAGTATATGGATGGTTCTTGTCCTATGATAACAATATTAGAAAATTTTGTGTTTATATAATCATTACTACCAATGAGTATTGTATCTTCCTTTGTGCATTATTATTTTTTTTTCTTTTTCAGACAGTATTTCACTATGCAGTTCAGGTGAACTCACTTTGTAGCCCAGGATGTTCTCAAACTGGCAGTGATTCTTTTGCTTCAGCCTTCTGAGTGCTGAAATAACTGATGTTAGCCACCATACACCCCTTTTCCTTTGTCCATTTTATACTCTTTAATGTCACTTTGTTTCAATTCAAAAAACTCCCTTTACCTTTTCCTGGAGCACAGTTCAGAAGAAGATACAATCTTTTAGCTTTGATTTTTGTAAGAATTTGTTTTAATCACTCCATTTTTAAAGAATAGCTTTATAGGACAATGTATTCTTGCAGGTTTTGTTAAAATGTTTTTCTTTTTTTTCCTTTCTGTATTGTAAAATCTCATTTCACTCTTTTCTGCTTTGTAAGATTTCTGCTGAGAAATTCAAATCCACTATCATGCAAATATCACTTATGTGATATTTATTTCTTGCTTTTGCAGCCTTGAACATTTTCTCTTTAGTATTCAACCCTGAGAGCTTGAAGATGTCACAGGGTAGATTTGATAGAATTAAATTTGGCTGCTGACCTTAAGACCTTCCTGTTTCTGTATAATCTGTATCCTTTTCCAGGTTTAGGAAATTGTTCCAAAGTTCATATAAGCTTCCTTCAACCCTATTATTTCTCTTTTCTTACTTTTTCAACTGTATCATTTCAAGAGGCCTATCTTCCAAATCACTAATTGTTTCTTCTATTTGATCTATCTTGCTATTGATGAGATCAGTCAGGTTTTTTAATATTCTGGCTGTATTTTTCAGCTCAAGAATATGTTTCTTTTATTGCTTCTACCTCTTTTATCTTTCTCTGTGTACTGGAAAGTTTCTTTGTGTTTTCTTCAAACTCATTGAATTTCCTTAAAAGAACTGTTTTAGATTCTCTTTGTGACAGTTCTCTCCTGTTGATCCCCTGTTGATCCTGTTATCTGGTCAGTTTCTGGCACATTATTTTCAGCATAAATTGAGATTATGATTTCCTGAAATCTCTTAAGGTTTGTTGGAGTGCAACATTATCAAAATTTTCAGGCCGGTAAAGCATTAGATATTTATAACAGATCTCTAATCTGATTTTCTCTGTGCTTGTCTTTCCTAAAATTAAACAGAGGCTATACATTCTCTCTGAGCTGGTATAAATGTCCACAGTTTCAGTACTAAATGGCACCCAGGTCCAGATATGTTGGGAAACTTTTGCTACTATATTGGCACTATTTCAGTATTACAGGATAATCCAAGTGGATGTCTGTCTTAAATATACTGTTGCTGAGTTATTTAGAAGGAAACAGGAGAGTACTTAAAAATAATATTTTCTCCTAAGTTTCTCCCTAGGGCCTGGGTATGCTCAGATGCCTCATTCACAGTTGCCTAGATCTGGGCTGAGTTACCTTAAATGAATTTGCTGCAGCTGTCTTTGTTACATGTGTAACCTCCAAAGGCCTAACTGTGTCACACTTCACTCACAGCCCAACCTAAATAACACCAGCATTATGCCAAGGCCTGTGATGACTATTCTAGAGATGGGCTTATGACACAAGACTGCCACAACTAGGCAGACATGATGCTAGTCACAATACGAGTCCAAAAGACATGAGATGCCATTCTTCTGCTGTTTTTAGTGCTGTTTCAGGGGCTCTCTCCACTGGCAGGCAGGTAAAGGGGGTTGTGTGAAATTTCACTAGCTCAGCAGTAAGTTTCACAGCAAAGTCTTGCGTTTGCTACTCCATCCTATCCAGTAAATATGGTAGTGCAGTGTACTCTGCTTTCTGGTGTTATATTAGTGTCAGTGAAGGCAGTTGTTACAATTTAGATCTAAACTAGCTTGCAAAGTTGCATGTGTTTGGAAGATGACTAAATTATGGGAAAAATTGTAGATCACTTGCTGTTAGGAGGCTGGACCTTGTCAGAAGCAGGGGGTTACTTGGGCATGACTTAGATGGGTTTATCTTCCTTCCCCATCCTCCCCTTGAGTCTGCTTCTGGGTTACCATGCGATAAGCAGCTTTTCTTTCACTATACCCCTTTGCTATTCTGTTTCTTCTTTGAAGCCAGCTGGCCATGGATTAAAACATAAACCAGAATAATCCTTTCCTCCTTCAAATCGCAGGTGCCAGATAGTGTGTCTCAGCAACAAGGAAAGTAACTGAAACAGATGTTTGTACCAAAAGTACTTTTATTGCTTTAATTACTGGACCATGTGGCTTAACAGTGATTGGAACTGGTTTGCCAGAGATGTATTAATAAGTTTTGAGATGATAGCTAGGGAAGCAGCCCTAGAATACCGGAAGCTGAGCTTGATGGGAGATTCTGGATGGAGTGCCAAGGACCAAAATGCTGATAAAAATCAGACAGTAAAGACCAGGGTCACGAGGTTTCAGTAGAGACTAAGAATACCACCGGCAGTTGGACCTCAGGTCATGTGTGTTATGCTCTGGGAGAAAACTGACTATCTATGGGCGTGACCAAATACACTGAGATTAAGGGCTGTGAATTACTTGATTGTGTGAAAGAAATTTCAATCCAAATTAGCATTCAGGTAGTAGCGTGGATATTGCTTGCTAGACTTAGCCAGGTTTATAATAAAAATTAAGACTAAAACATCCCAGCTGAAAAGTTTTCAGTTACCCTAAAAGAAAGACTAGCGAAGTTTGAACAGGAGAGCTTGGTTATTGAAAACATTATGTTAAGTGAAGCCAAGTACTTAACAAAAGTAAAATAAGGAAGATTTTTTGAAGACCTGTGAGGAAACTCAAAAAAATCCCTCCTTTTACATGCTCAAAATCGTCAAAGTGGAAGATTTTGATTTGAGATGATAGCCTAGGACACTCTGCTGAGAAAGATCTCAGAAGGAATTTGTTCCCCAGGATTTAGTTCACAGTGCCTGATTTTCCAGATATTCAGAGGCCTCTGCTGTTGTGATTCAAAAAGACTTCGCTCTTATTGGAGTCAGCAGCAGAATGCATGAGTTGTAGGGTCAGGAAACTTCTTCTCAGACTTCAGAAGAAAATCTGGGAGACCAAGCAGTGTATCCTGGAGAGGCCAGTACATGAAACTGTGTGAGTGAAGGGGAAAGTTCAGTGAAGACCCCAGGAAATCGGAAATGGTAGGAATGTGTAGTGTCTAAAGAAAGCCAGCACAAGAGAAACTGAGGGGCGATAACCACCAGCAATTCCTTATGGGAGAGTCACCTAAGCTGTTTGGAGTTTACAATTGTTGCTGTACCTTGCTGTCTGAGTTGGGCAAGAAACTACTGGATTTAATGTTCACCCTGCTAAGTCTTGGTCTTACTTTGTTTCCACTGGTCTTTATCTCATTTTTCCTTTAGGCAAACGTATACTCTGTACCATTGTGAATCAGCAGTGTTTAATTTTTCAATATTATACATGCTCACAGCTAAGATTTTTCTTAAGTCTCAGAGGACACACTGCACTCAGACATTTCATCAATGTTGGAACTCTTAAAATTTTGATAACTCTTAGAAATGAACTAAATGCATTTTGCAGGAGATGTGAATGAGTCTTTTGGGAATCAGAAACAGAAAGTTATGGTTTATATTTAAAATGTCCCCAAAGCCTCATTTGTTAGAAGGCAATTGATTGGATTATAGCTCATTTTCTGTTGAAGGTGGAGCCCCCTCAAAAACTGTGGGTTACTGTATGTGTACCCATAAGTATATATCTCCCTTCCCTGACCCTCCTTTGACTCTCTCTGTTTCTCTATATCTGTGCCTGTCTGTGTTTGTCTGTCTGTGTGTGTGTGTGTGTGTGTGTGTGTGTGTTTCCTGGCTTCCACACCTATCTACAATACTGCTTCCGTTTTTGGAGCCAAGAGACCGTAGTTTGAAATGAAAGCCAAAATAAACCTCTCCTCCTTTAAATTGTAGGTGTTCAATACTGTGTCTTGGCAGTGAGGAAAGTAACTAACATAACAATTCTTTAGTCACTTAGGGCAAGGATAAACCAAGTTATGTCTGAGTCACCCAGCTGTCAGAACATGTGTGTTCTCAGGAGTACACTGAGGTTCACCTCACAGTGAACAGCAGCATAAGCTGAAAGATGAGACTGCCACCCAAGGTGCAGTACTCTGTCTCATTCTTGGGATGTTCTAGAGCTTGATTGCTACAATTAACCCAAGGATGGACATGCTGTTGTACAAAGTTGAGGACATGTATGGTCCAGGAAGTCCCTCAATAACCAGTTGCACCTGTCTTGCAGTTGAAATAACCTGCCCATTTTTAGAAGGAAGGCGGGTATGCTCTTAGCTTACTCTAAAACCAGAAATAATGGATGCCCAGTCATACATAGTTCATTCCACTGGTGCACAAGTTTCCCTTGATGCCATTTCCCCAAACGTCTAGACCAGATATGCTCAATCTGTGGCTCACTTGTCTGTTTTTTTAAATGTTATAATAATAAAATATTTTTAAATAAAGAAAGCTTTGTTTAGCTTAAATACATAAACTATTATATATTTAATACATGGACCAGAGAAATTCCTCCTGATTCAAGTGATACAGGCAACCCACAAAGCTGGACAGCCATAGAGTAAGGATCCATCATTAATTTCTGGCTTATCTATGGGGTCTTTAGTTTTTGCCACTTTCTACCACTGCTCTAAGACAACACACTGTGTTATGATTCATGTCCACTTTTCCGGGTGGTGGAGTCTTGCTCTATGCTGTGTTGACTAAGGTTGGTCACTACCATTTGACCTAATTCATTTTATTGGCTTTGGCTTGGCAGTTCAAGATCCTAGGGCTTTGTGTTTCTTTATGTTGGTCTTGGTCCTGGGAATTAAGTCTATGGCATGGTTTTAATTTTCTCTTCCTGCCCCAAGTTGGAAGCATCTTTCTCCAAACTTGGCTGCTTGCAGGTAGGGAGGGGTGATATGAGCAACTTCCCTTCAACACATTTCTGTTTTGTTATAGTAAAGTCAGACACAATAGAATGGTTTCCCACAAGAATGGGAATGCAGTTTTTAATGTTTCAGGAAATGCTTACCAGGAAGATGAAGTTAAAAATAAATTGTTCTCTTTTTTTAGGAACCTCATAAAAACCTATGTACTTAAAAAGCAGTCTTCTCAACTAATATTTGCTGGGTAAATATTGCTTTTTCAGAATAATATGCAGCTCTTACAAATGACTATTTGCTATCTGAGAACTTTTCCTAACCATCATCTCTCCAAATGTACCAACACTAAGTGCTCATATTATAAGTTATGCCAAATCCTCATCAATACTATTTATTGAAGTCTCTGTCAAAGTAGATTACAAAAACCTCATAAACATACTTCTTTGGCCCTTTTCTTTCCATGCACTATTCAATTTCTGTGGTGACAGTGATCTTTTTAATCAAAGTAGCCAGTTACCTCACTCACACTTCATCATTTTCAATAGGTTAGTTTGGTGGTACCTTAGGGGTTCCAACATTCAGCATTGGGTTGTATTTGACTCTTCAATACCTGTTTTTGGTAATAAAGGAAATAACTGCATATATATCACCTGCTTTTATACTACAAGTACAAAACTAATTAGCTGTAGCAGAGTCCATCACCAAGACAGTTAGGTAAGCAGAGAGTAGATAATTAAGCATCAATCTCGTAAAAGGATATCAACAAGTATTTTGTCTTCTACAAAGTCTACTAACTACATTTCTTATACATATTTCCTTTTTCTCCTGCTTCTACCTGATTTACAAATACATTTAGTACTACATTAGTACTACAAAGACATCCTCCTTGACCAAAACCTCCTCAGCAACTTTGGACTCATTCTTAACCTTGGGCATCTTGTAGTTAGGACACTGCTCTAGGTCAGTTTGGTAATAGTCACCCACCTTGGTGTCTCCACTTACTATTTTCCCTCATACTCTGGTCTTTGTCTCTACTCATTAATTGCAACTTCCCAGATATCTTTGCTGTATTTTCAATTAAGTCTCTAATTCTGTAGTTTTGAGTAAAGTGTGTCTTACAGTTTTAGTCCTTGTAATTAACTTAAAAACAAATATTTCAGTGTTGCATGCTACACCACAGGTATATAAATGATAGCTTTAGGCTGAATTTGACTGTCCATTGCCTGGTTTTGTAAATTAAGGACACAGCATTGTATATTTATTTACATGTTACCTATTTTAACGTTACAGGGGCAAAAGTGAGCAGCTAATACCGAGTACATAGGGCCCACAAAACCTGAAATATTCACAGTCTGACCTGTTAAAGAAAAAGAACATGGCACCTGTGTTAGATTAATAATTTTTTTCCTCACTCCCTGTTTTTAAAAACTCATTTCTGGAACTCAGCTCAAGCCCACCTCGGGGTAGGCTCGCCAGAACCTCCAAAGAAGGGCCCGCCCTGCCACTGGGAACTCAGCGCGAACCCACCTCAGGGGAAGACTATCCTTAACCTGCACCTAGGGCCTGCCCTGCCACCAGGAACTCAGCACAAGCCCACCTCAGGGGTAGGCTGCCCAGAGCCTCCCCCATGGGCCCGCCCTGCCACCAGGAACATCAGAAGATCTCAGCTGGATACAGTTAGTGTGAGAAAATTTGGAACTTTGCTCCCAGGTGGTGAACTTTGGACTACATCTGATTGACCATATCAATGTGGTGAGTACACTCCTAAAATAGAGGTGTATTGGGGATAAATAGGGCCAGTAGTAAAAACCCCTCCAACTAACTGTAAGACTTTGGTGTATCTGAAAAGAGTGTTTGTGATTCCCACCCACACATAGAAAACAACAGGCAGAGTGAAAACGACAAAACGAAAAACCAAAATGCAGTCTCAAACATATAATTCACCAGAAGCAAGTACAGGAGACATTGAAATACAGGACCCCAAAAGTAACACACCAGGAATCTCTGAAAAGAGAGCGAGTGAAATAAAAAAACAACTGCATCAGGCTATAGAGGAAATCAAATTAGAAGTACTCTCCCATGTAAAGATAGAAATAACAACTTTAGTAAAGGAGTTGTTGAATGCAGCTAAAGAAGAACTAGAGAAAAAAGTAGATGAGCATGGGAAACTGATTGAAACTTTGAATGAACAATATAGAAAACAAGCAGAATTCATGAAACAAACTCAAACAGACATCCAAGAAACAAAAAATTCTATTGAAAGCATGCAAAACTGCCTAAAGGAAGCTGAGGATAGGATTTCGGACCTGGAGGACAGGATAACAGTTAGTGATCAGGAAAGGATAGAACTTTTAAAAATAACAAAGCAGCATGAAATGACAATCCAGAAGCTTCATGATGATGCCAAGAGCAACAATATAAGAATAATGGGCATTAGCAAAGATACAGGAGTCCAGGCAAATGACATATGTAAAGTATTTACAGAAATAATAGCAAAAAATTTCCCAAACATGGGGAAAGAATCTGTTATGCAGCTAAGTGAGGCATATAGAACACCAAACAGTCACAATCAACGTAAATCCACACCCAGACACATAATAATTAAGATCTTAGACATACAGCATAAAAACAGAATATTAAAAGTGTCAGAGAAAAAACACAACTCACTTATCAAGGAGAGCCCATTCGAATCACAGCAGACTTTTCAGCACAAACCCTTAAGTCAAGAAGAGGTTGGAGTGAGGTGTTTCAAGCCCTGAAGAACAACCTTCAACCCAGACTGATGTACCCAGAAAAACTTTCATTCAAATTTAATGGAGAAACAAGATACTTCCATGACAAAGAACAACTGAAGAAATTCATGTCCACCACACCAACCCTAGAAAGAATACTGAAAGACATACTAGACAGAGATAAAAATGACCACAATCCCCAAAACAACAACAGAAAGAAACAACCAGGTAGGATAAGCAATTAAATAAGAGGAAAGGCAGAAAGAAACACCTGGAACATAACATGGCAAAGTCGAGCCAGTACATATCAGTGATACCCATAAATATAAATGGCCTCAATTCACCTATAAAAAGAAATAAATTGACAGAATGGATCAAGAAACAGGATCCCATAATATGCTATATACAAGAAACACACCTGACCCAAAAGGAAACTTATAGATTAAAAGTCAAAGGATGGAAAACAGTATTCCATGCAACAGGAACCCATAAAAAAGCAGGGGTAGCTATTCTATTTGCAGACAATGTGAACTTCAAACCTAAAATGATTAAAAGAGATAGAGAAGGTCACTACATACTTGTTAGTGGTAAAATTCAAGAGGAAGAACTAACAATTATAAATATATATGCACCAAATACAGGAGCACCCAACTATATAAGATAGATACTAATGGACATGAAAAACCAAATACACAAGAACACAATTATAACAGGAAATCTTATCAGCCCATTGTAACAAAGAGATAGATCAACTAGACAAAAAATCAGCAAAGAAATGACAAAACTGAATCATACCTGTGAGCAATTGGACTTAGTAGATGTTTACAGAGTGTTCCACCCAACCACATCAGAATACACATTCTTCTCAGCTGCACATGGCACATTCTCCAAAATAGACCATATATTATCCCATAAAACATTCTTAAGTAAATGCAAAGGTATTGAAATCATACCCCGGATAATATCTGATCATAGTGCACTGAAACTGGAAATTAATGGCAAAAGAAATTGTAAAACCTGCATAAATACATGGAAATTAAATAACAGTCTTTTCAACAACCAGTGGGCTACAGATGAAATTAAAGAAGAAATAAAACAATACCTATAATTCAGTGAAAATATAGAAACAACATACTGTAATCTGTGGAATCCAATGAAAGCAGTCTTAAGAGGGAAATATATAGCAATAAACTGTCATATCATGATAACAGAACGAGCAAAAATAAACAACCTAATGCTCCATCTCAAGTGTCTAGAAAAAGAAGAGCAAGCTAAACCCAAAGCTCATAGGAGAGAGTAAATTGTAAAGATTAGAGAAAAAATTAATGCAATTGAAACTAAAAAAAAATACAAAGAATTAATGAATCAAACAGCTGGTTTTTTGAGAGAATCAACAAAATTGACAAGCCCCTAGCTAACTTTATAAACAGAAAGAAAGAAATTCATGCAATAAGAACTGAAAAGGGAGTAATTACTACAGATCCCAGGGAAATTCAAAAGATCATGAATTTGAACTTTGAAAATCTCTACTCACATAGAGTGGAAAACACAGAGGAAATGGACAGATCTCTAGAAACATATGAACTACCAAACTCAACCAAGAAGATAGAGCAATTTCAAACAACCCAATATAAGCTATTGAAATTGAAAATGTGATTAAAAACTTACCAAACTTAGCAAAGAAAAGCCCAGGTCCTGATGGATTCACAGCTGAATTCTATAAGAAATTTAGAGAAGATTTGATGCCAGTACTTCTTAAGCTCTTCAATGAAATTGAGAAAAAAGCAATCCTCCCTAAAACATTCCTGGCGGCAATTATTACTCTGATACCAAAACCAGAGAAAGATCCAACCAAAAAAGAGAAGTATAGGATAATCTCACCAATGAACGTTGATACAAAGATTCTCAATAAAATACTGGCAAATAGAATGCAGCAAATCATCAAGAAGATTATACATCATGACCAAGTGGGGTTCATTCCAGGAATGCAGGGATGGTTTAACATATGCAAATCAATAAATGTAATACACCACATCAACAGAGCCAAAAACAAAAACCACATGGTCATCTCAATAGATGCAGAAACAGCTTTTGACAAAGTCCAACACATGTTCATGATAAAAACCCTTCAGAAACTCAGAATACAAGGCGTCTACCTCAACCTTATAAAGACCATCTATGACAAACCAACAGCCAACTTTATACTAAATGGACAAAAGCTGAAAGCTTTCCCTTTAAAATCTGGAACAAGACAAGGATGTCCACTCTCACCAGTCCTTTTCAACATAGCTCTGGAAACACTAGCCAGGGCAATCAGACAAGAGAGAGAAATAAAAGGAGTAAAGATAGGAAAGGAAGAAGTTAAATTATCATTATTTGCCAATGACATGATATTCTATAGAGAAGATCCAAAAAACTCCATTAAAATACTGCTAGAGGTAATAAACAAGTTCAGCAGTGTAGCTGGATACAAAGTCAATGCTCAGAAATCAATAGCATTCCTGTACATAAACAAAAAACTCACTGAGAGAGAAATTATGGAAATATTGCCCTTTACAATAACATGTAAAAAAATGAAATCCTTAGGATTCAACCTAACTAAAAATGTAAAAGACCTATATGCTGAAAATTATACTATGCTGAACAAGGAGATTGAAGGGGATATTAGAAAATGGAAGGGCATTCCTTGCTCTTGGTTAGGAACAACCAACATTGTGAAAATGGCCATACTCCCAAAACTGTTGTACAGATTTAACGCAATCTCAATCAAAATACCATTGACATACCTCACAGATCTAGAGAAAACACTCCTAAAATTCATTTGGAAACAGAAGAAACCTAGAATAGCAAAGGCAATTCTAGGCAACAAAAGCAATGCAGGAGGCATCTTAATTCCTGACTTGAAACAGTACTATAAAGCCACAGTGATCAAATCAGCTTGGTACTGGCAATGAAATAGACCTGAAGATCAATGGAACAGATTAGAAGATGCAAGAACAACTACAAAGACACTCAGCCACCTGATATTTGACAAAGGGGCTAAATATGTCCACTGGAAGAAGGATAGTCTCTTTAATAAATGGTGTTGGAAAAATTGGCTCTCTACATGCCGAAAACTGAAACTAGATCCATGCATATCACCATGCACAAAACTAAAGTCTAAATGGATCAAAGACCTCAATATTAAAACAGAAACACTAAATTTACTGGAAGACAAGGTAGGGAGAAGTCTTGGAGACATAGGGGTAGGCAGAGAATTCATGAACCAAACGCAAACTGCACGGGAAACACTTCAAACAATCAACAAATGGGATCTCACATTATTGAAAAGTTTCTGCACTTCAAAGGAAATCACCAACAGAGTGAAAAGAAAACCAACAGAATGGGAAGAAATTTTAACCAGCAACCACTCAGACAAAGGACTTGTGTCCACAATATATTAAGAATTGAAAAATATCAAGCCCCCCAAATTCAAAGACCCTCTCCAAAAATGGGCATTTGAGATGAACACACAGTTCTCAGAGAAAGATATACAAATGGCAAATAAATACATGAAGAAATGTTCACCATCATCTGTCATTCGAGAAATGCAAATTAAAACAGCACTGAAATTCCACCTTACTCCGGAAAGAATAGCTGCCATCAAGAAATCAACTGATAACAAATGTTGGCGAGGCTGCAGGGAAAAAGGAACACTGCTCCACTGTTAGTGGGAATGTAGACTGGTGCAACCATTATGGAAATCCATATGGAGAATTCTCAGAAGACTAGGATTGGAAGCCCATTCAATCCAACTATCCCTCTCCTGGGTATTTTCCCCAAAGAACTGAAAAGTTCATATCACAGTGATATATGTGCGCCCATGTTCATAGCCGCACAATTTGGGATAGCTAAATCCTGGAAACAACCAAGATTCCCATCAACTGCAGAGTGGATGAAAAAGATGTGGGATTTTTATACAGTGGAATATTACTCAGCTATAAAAAAGGATGACCTTGAGGCCTTCATACACAAATGGAGACAACTTGAGACTATCCTCATTAGTGAAATAAATAAGAATCATATTTATAAATATCAAATTGTATCTATAGTGTAAAAAGTAAATTAGAACTACAAGAGTAATAAAACCAAAATGTGTAATTGCTATTATAAAAAAGAGAGGAAAAGAAAGTGCTTTAAGGGATATAACTGCATGTATGTTTGAGTGTGTAAAATAGATGACCATATTGCTGAATTTTTGTTGGATCTTTGAGCAGAACTGTTTGTAGTCTGACTGTTTGAATACTTACTATGTACCCTTTAACTTTGTAACTTGAACAACTACATCCAGGATGACAGTATGTAATTTATAAATTACTGATTTCTTAGTGGGGCTTTTTCTCATTCTCCTTTTTCTCTCTTTCTTTTACAATTCTGTATTGTTGCTACCTTTTTTTGTTTAAATAAAATTTTAAAAATGCATAATTGCTATTGTAAAATAAGAGGAAGTAGGAAGTGCTATAAAAGATATAGCTGCATGTATGTTTAGACGTGTGGAATTGATAACGATATTTCTAGGTTCTTGTTGGATTGTTCAAGAGATCTGTTTGCACTCTCACTGCTTGAGTGTCCACTTTGTGTGCTTTAATTCTGTAACTTGAATAACTATTTCTAAAAGAACAATATGTAATTTATCAACTAGTGATTTCTTACTGTTTATCTTTTCTTGAAATTCTGTAATATTTCTACCTTTTTCCTGTTTTTTTTTCTCTTTAAATAAAAAAAAAAGAGTATCCAGAAGAGGGAAAAAACAAAACAAAACTCATTTCTGTGTTAATTTAATCACTGACCACTAAAAGGCAGGTTTAAGAAATTTCAAAGTATGAAAAACCACCTAAAACCTCTTCTTCTTCCACCCCGTATGGGATAAGAAATATATTTGCCTTTAGTAATCCTTGGAAATAGGATTAACTTTGTTGTACAAAATAAATGCATTTTCCCAAGAAGCAGCCAGAATCAAGATCATCTTCATTTAAAAGTCATGATAATCCTTAGTAATCATCACTGTTCATATAGAAGTGTCAGTGCTGTGAATGGCACTTCCTGTGATAAAGAGCCCTTCCCAGGATAGATAATGGAGCAGTTGATAGCCACTCAAGTAAATGATGTTTTTCTGATTTGTAGCTAAAATGTGAATTGCAGCAATTTTCACATGATCATTTCATTCTTTAGATTATTTGCAAAAAAGATCACATAAGAGGAAAATAAAACTGCTGTCTAGAATTTCAAATATCTCTTCTCACCAGAGGTTTGTTTACATAACAGTAGCCTAAGCACAGCTTTAACTAGTTCTTAACTCTTCAGTTAGAGGGTTTACCAAAATGTTGCTTAATTTCAAACACACATACTCAAGTACTTCTGCCTGAGTGGTCAATCTATCAAAATTAACATAGACAAAATTATGATAGAGAGCTAAATTAGGTAGAAATTATTAAGCAATCTGAGAGGGATTTAGGCCCTTGAGGGATTCAGTGTAGAACATGAAGACATCAAATTCATGGCTGAAGGCACATCTGAAAAGGACCAGACAACAAGATGGAGATGAAATGGCCAGGCCTGCAGTCTGGCCAGAGATAAACAGCAATTAGAGATGATGCTGTAATTAGTACCACCTGGTCCAGGGCAACCAGCTAGGGCATCAGACACATGGGTGGGTGACCTGAGCATCCTGACCAGAAGAGCCATACTTAAGCTCCCATTCCTTTCCAGGAATGCTTTTTTTTCTTGAATGTTAGAACTTCCAGGTAAGCTAAAGTTAATGATAGCCATATCCCCTTGCTATGTGCCTCACTTCCCTATTGAATGGCTATTAGCTAAGTGACTATCCTTGTAATCTTATTGATGAATCATAATTTAGCCAAGTTGTAGTCACATTGTTATTTTCCTGTATAAATTATTTTTGGAGAAAGAGCCTTTTAGCAACATACTTCCAGGACCCTTCCTTGCTCTCTCATGAACTTTCTCTCAATATACCTCTGTTACTCTTCACCTCCTTTGTTTTTGAAATTCATTCTTTGATATGCGAAGGACATGAATTGGGCATAGCTGACATCTACCAGGTTAGGAGTTGTCATTCCTTGCCACAAAATTGGCAAGCAAAGACAAGGAGGATGTAAAAAGATTCATGCTTTCTTTTTATTGAACATCTCATATAGATGTGTGTGCTGTTTCCTTGACTCTGAATGTACAGAAGTCACAACTGCAGTAACATGCAGGGAGCAGAGCTTATTTAAAGCACTATCAAAACTGAAAAATAATAGAGAAGGAAGAAAAAGAAGCGAGGCAAATAGATAAGTCACTCTTTTCTGTTTTGTTTTTGTTTTGTGTGGGCTACTATCTCATCACTATTCTGTTTATTTCTCATCCTTAAAAGATTAATCTGTGCTGATCTCATTTTCTAAATAGGCACTCAGAGAATGAACAGGTCACTTGCGGCTCTACACATAGAGAGAGTTTTAAGATTTAGGGGTTTCACTGTAGTCCTGCATGCTGAGGAAACACCTGACCCTCACCACAACGCCCTGGGATGATTTATCTGTTGCTACAATAAACTGTCCCTGACCCAAAGGTCTTCTGCCTTACCAGAATTCACTGTGGCAGTTGACCTTGCTAGTTTGCAAGTAATCTGGAATTTCTGGCATTTATTTAAAAGAGATGATTCCACAATTTTAAATCTCTCTATTTCTCACACTTTAATTTCTATACCACTAAAAATTGCTTTAATTTGCATAGCAATATTTCATTAACTTAATTATAAATCAGGTAATCCTTCATCAAACTTGTAAATTAGAAACTCAAAATGAATTCTACACATCTACTTGTAATTTGATCCTGAAACACTGTTATTCAAGGTTCTGAATTCTGCTATTTAAATATCTGTCTGTACAGCGATGACTATCCAATTCCTAGCTATTTTGATACTCTTTGGAGCCTTCATGGCTTTCCATGAGCTCTAGTTAATTTCCAATGGCTATAGGTATTGTCCCACTAAAAAAAATTTACTTTCCATTACCTTAGCTAAGACTGCATCTTTAATATCAAGATGCAGTGTTTTCTACTTGTCTCTGAATGAATAGATAAATGCAATGCCTTTGTCTATGCAGTGACAACCAATATTAAGAAGGCTTTTTTATCATACAGAAATTATTTTTAACCATGCTTAATATCAGCACACTCAACATTACAAAAGAAAAAATACATGGAACTGAAAACAGTGATTTTTTTGCTTCTTTTCTAATTCCTAAATAGTGAACTTTCATCATTGAAAGTTCATAACAAGAAAACATAAGTGATTTTTTTAATGAGCTCTCTTAGCACAGAAAACCTTAAGTCATGTTAAATTTGTATTGCATTTTACTATCTTTAAACTATTGATTAGGCATTTTGTGCTGTCTTTAAAAACCCCTCACTGATTATTTCAATTCTCTACCACTTAAACACAAACTGACATTTTTAAAGGGAAATTAAACTCAGACATGATAACTGGAAATACAGAAAAGAAAACATAGCAATATTTAAAAGGAAGAAGGAAGGAAATGTAAATGTTATAGGCCTAGCATAATTATGCCATGTAGCAGTAAAGGATGTTGACTGACAAACTAATTCATATGACTAAATAACAAGTTATGACTCTTCAAATGCATAATGGCATATCTTTATCAGTTTCTGCATATTTCAATTAAATCTCTAGAGATAAGAATTGATCATTGTACTCCAACAAGTATATGATTAAATTGTAAGGTAAGTCTTAATTGAATTAGAAAATTGACTTAATCAAATACAATAGAAGTACTGATTTACACCAAAACAGTATTGAAAGAAATGACAAAATGAACTATTAAAATTCAAATAGCCAAAGACAATCAGACCCAGAAATGAAAACCAGAAACATAAAACATTAAAATACGTAATGAACTACTTGTAGAAAAGTCACCAAAATCAGAAAACTGAATTCTAAAGATAAATATAAATGAAATGAAGCAATAACTTTGGAAAATACATTTTTTTCTTTTTATTTAGTTAAAAACATTTCTCAAGAATTTTTAGGGTTTCATTATTATTTTTCAACTCTACTAACGTTCACAAGAAAATCTCTTTGATTAAAATATTCAGAATAGTCAAATGTCATATAATGGATTTAACCATATTCTCTCTTTGCCTAAGATATACCAAAAACAAAAAACAAACAAGCAAACAAATATACTACAAAATAATGCTTTTAGGAAGAAAATTAATCAGATAAAAATACATGGATAAATCACTGCTACCATTTTCTATTTCTGGGTATCAGGTGGGAGAAAAGTAAAAGACTTTTTTTTAAGTGTCAGAATTTCCAATCTGACTGTGTCTAACTCCAGCAATGTTCTTTCTACATGTTTAATTCATGCAGACACGTACGTTTATTTCATGCAGACAGGTGCTGAAAAGTTTTAATTGAGGACATGAGTAATACCCTGTGATCATTTTATTTCAGATAGAAATACTTAGACAGACTTCTTTTATAATTAAAAGATTACCATAGCATGAGGCTGCTCTGTAATTGCTCCTTTTCAAATGTAACAGAAAAAAAAACAAGATTATTTTTCCTGCAGTTCTGTCAGAGTATTATTATTCTCTTCAGTCTAAATTGGGCCAAGTACTCATTCCTGCAGTGGATGTTAATGGATGCCAGGTACTAACAGGCACCAATCTAAATTGCATGTCCACTTTTGCCAAGGCTTGGGTGCTCTTTGTGGTTGAGTATCAGAAAGAAACTATTTTTTGGATGGTAGAAAAGAGTCAAGGTTGGCTAAGTGACACAGACAGATCAACTAGACAGCATATGCGCAATGATGGTGAATATTCTTACTGGCAAAGGGTGTCATTAGTGACCAAAGTGGCACTTCCCCAAACTCATCATAAATTGGCATTTTATTCATGTAGAAAATTTCAGCGTAATTGGTATGTGTTCAGGTACAGAGTAAGGAACGGTAATGGGAGGCAAAAGAATGAATCCGTAATATAAAATGCCTTTTAGTAATTGTTAAACTTCTGAGCAAATTTCTTAGCTTGCCTGGGGACCTGCCATCTCCCGAAGTCATACTACCTCTGGAGAAAAATGATTGTTCCTGAAATCTCAATACTTTGGACACTCACTGGGAAAGCTTGCCAGGAGAAATGAATTTTCTTGCCAAGAGTATAGTCAGAAATTCACTCTACTGAGAGCAGGAAACCCTTGCTGGCAGGAGATCAGTGTGACTGCTTTTTTGAGGAGATACAGCTATATGCCCTGGAAGAGCCACAAATCTCCATCAGCATTCAAGTGTTGTGTTAAGCTGTTAAGGTTTATCAGATTTGCCAGAATAGACTCAATTTATATGAGTCCTGCAACAAGGATAAACTCTAACAACACTCTTTAAAATCAATTACGTAGTGTTAGAACACAAACAAGGGAAGTACTGTTTTCATTGCTGGGATTGTTTGCCTCAAACTCCTGACCCTGTCCCATTTCTGACAATGATCAAGCAACGATTCCTTGCTAAACAGCACGGATAAACCCAGCATCCATCCCCTCCCTAAGTCATGAATTCTCTCTAAACAATATCAGCTTTAAACATGTGCATCTATAATCATGTTCATATGTATAGCCATTAAAAATAGCATGTTTTAGGCATGTGGAGTGAAATTTGACTCTTCTGCATGTAAATAGTCTTTGAGTTATTGACCTCATCTACCTGTAAATCACATTTGCTTCTGTAAATGAACAAAACCAAGTCCGAAACATGCCGCTTTAAAATCAGATAATAAAAATCACACAGATTAAAGAAGTATCTTGCACCAAGTGTTAATGAATAATCGCTTGTGTGATGACGATATGGGTGGTACTCTTGACTATGCTGATGTTTTGTTTTCTTATTCTTCAGTGAGTTCACCCATATTCCATGCTAACTGGTAGCACAGTCATTAAAATTGCAAGATATTCTTTTTAGAAAAAAATTATTTATCAAGTTACTTAGAATATAATGAACAATATAGTTAATATTTATGCATCTTATTGAATTAGTGTCTAATTTTTCTAATACCCAGCATCATATGTAATTCAAGCCACCTGCTGACACAGATGGCAGCTTGCTCACTTTTATGCAAATGCTAAAGATCTGAACCTGACAAAACACAGGAGTTAAACTGTCACTTTGTTTTGCTACTCCACGTTGAAAATAGCTTAAAGAGTCAGAGTGAACAGATGTTTCTTCTTCAGCATTCTTTTTTCCTCCCCTGCTCTTTCAGAAAATATGATATGAGCTACTTTACTAGGAACATTTTGTTTCTGCAGCACAAAGAAAAGTCTTCTGGTTCCTCTTCCTAATATGACACTTAGTGTACATATCATTAAGCAGGTAAAAGCCATCATCTGCAGAACTTGCCTCACTTCACCTGTTTTAACTTCCTAACATTTGCTCTGGGACACAGCTAGAAGCACAAATCTAATAGATAAAATAGAAGATACCTATCTCCACAGACACAGGTATTAATGTAGAAAATATGTAGTTTGTCTTATGGATGTGTTCTGACACAAAAATAAGTAAAAAGATAATTTTTCAATCTCTATCACCAACTTGTTCAATGTTTTCCATGTATGTAGGAAATGGGAAGGAGAAATACAAACACATTAAAAATCTAGTCAGTAAGCTAACGTAGTGTGCCTCATTTGTTTTAGAATAATAGCCATTTATCATCACTACGCACAGGAAGACCTTTTGTTAGGCATTTATTCTTAGTTAATCCTCAGAATAATGATCGCTTTTACATATGGAAAATTAAACCTCAGGGAACTTAATTAACTACAGCAATGTCACACAATTACAAGAACAGCAGAGCCAAAATTCTGATGGGAGACAAAATTTAAATTTTAAATACAATTTGGCAGTGAGAGTTGAAATAATCGCCAGACGACAGTACTACCAGGCTCCTCACTCCTTCTGGCGTACATTCCCCCTGGTCCTCATCTAGGACCCACAGAAGTAGTAGGACTATCTTGCAACAGTCCTCACAGCACTAACATTTACTCCATTATAGGGAATAACAGAGACCTGAACATGGCAAATCTCAGGGACATATTCATTCATGTGTGTTTTCCTGAGCACATGCTACAGTTTCCCTGGTCAGTGTCAGCTCTTGGGAGAAGCTGCAGGAGCAGCAGGGCAGTGCTACCCATGTAGCATGTCCCTAGAGATGGAGGTGGCTTCGCCCCATTCAGTAATGATGAGGTGGTGACCTTCAAAGTTGTTGTAAGAGCATGTGACCTGAAGAGATCTGATTTAGTCCTCCTAGGTCTTTAGTAGATTCTGTTCTTGACTTAAGATGTGGGTATATTTATTTAAAAGTAATTATTAAGCTTTTTCCCCCTAATTTTCAACCGAATAACTTTAAATTATCAACTTAACAATTTGAAGTATATGATTCAGTGGTTTTAAGTACATTCATAGTGTTGATCAATTCCACAACCATCATTCTCTAGAAGTCCAGTGGCTTTACAAAACTAAAAATCTATTCATTAAACAATACTCCATTCCCTATCTTCAATCGCTGGAAACTACCATTTTAGTTTTTCTACATATAATTTAGAGCACACTGAATATCTAAGTGGGTTTCTAACCAGCTTATCATGCTTAATTTTCTCAAGGTTCATTCATTATAATAGCATTTGTCAAAACTTCCTTCACTTTTAAGGTTGAATGACATATCAATATATGTTTTTATCACACTTTACTTATCCGTCATCAATGAACACATGGGTTGGTGCCGTGATTTAACTACTATGAATAATCGTGTTATGAATGTAAGTACGCAATCATCTCTTTCGAAGTCTGCTTTTGATTTGTTTGGGGTGTATAGTCAGAAGACCTCCTGAATTATATAGTAATTCTATGATTAGTATTGTAAGTCAATATACTGCTTTCCATAACTATTATACCAGTTTGCATACCAACTAGTAATGAACACAGATACTAATTTCTCTACATCCTTACTACAATTTGTTATTTCTGTTTGCCATCTAAACATAGTTTTATTTGCACTTCCCTTATAACTAGTGACATTGGTAACTTTTCACATGCTCATTTTCCATTGATGTATCTTCTTTGATGAAATATCTATTTGAGCTCTTTTATCAGTTGTTTTGTTTAGTATTTTGTTGATGATGAAACTGTTGTTGAGTTATTGAGAGATGTGTTATATATTTTGAATAATGTGCAAATATTTCTTCCCATTCTGTGGGTTGCTTTATTCCTGTTGTGTTTTTAATTAAAAAAATTTAACATTTTATACTAAGTCCAATTCTTATATTTGTTTTCTCTCATGCAAATGTTTGTGAAATTGACAATTTTAGTATCCTGAAGTTTTTGCCCTATACTTTCTTCTAATAATGTTTGATTTTCAGTCTTAAATTTAAGTTATAGGTTTGAATTAGGTTTTGTATTCAATTTTAGATAAAGATACTACTCCATTGTACTTTTTGCAGCTATTTAGTATTCCTGTTTAACTATTTCCCACATAAATCTCAATAGTTTTGTTGAAAATCATAACAACATACACAAGAGCCTACTTGCGGGTTATATTCTATTCTATTGACTTGTGTATCTGTCTGTACATGTGCTTCAGACTGAAAATATTGTGCTATAGCTTTGAAATAAGTTGTGAAATAAGTAAGTGTGAGTCTTTCAGCTTTGCATATTTTTATAAATTGTTTTGGCTATTTAACATCTCCTGAGATTCCACAGATATTTTAGGACATTTGTCTACCTGTTCATAAAATTATTGGAATATATAGTGTAAAAATTTTGTGAATGCTATACAAGTGTTGACATTTTAACACTGTTAAGTATTCTGATCCATTAAGAGGTCATGTGTTCCATGTATACATAACTTCTTAAATTTCTTTCAGAAATGTACATTTAAATGTATGTCATTCATTTCCTTGTTTGCATCAGTTAAGTATTTTAATCTCTTCTGATGCTATTACAAGTGCAACTATTTCCTTAACTTCCCTTAAGATTTGTCCATAATTAGTGTAGAGAAAGGCAAGAGAAAATTTGTGTTTAAGTTATATTTTTTCAATTAATATTTTACTAGTTTCAACAAACTTTGGGGATATTTATAGGGTTTTCCACAAGTCACATCATTTATAATCAGAGAAATTTTACGTCTTCTACTCTGGATAGCTTTTAACTCTTTCTCTTGATAATTTCCTTGGTTTGAACAACCAAAATTATGTTGAACACTAGTAGAAAAGTGAAACATAATTGTCATGCTCCTCATTTTAACTGAAAAAGCTTTTGGTCTTTCACTATTGAGTATGATGCTTAATGTGAATTCTCATGTGTAGATTTTATTATATCGAAATTGTTTCTTTCCAATCCTAGCTTGTTGAGAGTGGCTATAAACAAAGTTTAAGTTTATCATATCCTTTTCTATATATATATTGAAATAATTATGTCATTTATATCCTTCATCTGTGAAAATGATGCAATACATTGCTTGATTTTCATATGCTGTACCATTTTTGCACTTCAGGAAAAATCCCCCTTGATTATGGTGTATTATTCTTTTAATAAATTTATATATTCAATTTGCTAGTATTTTGGAAGGATTTTTTTTCTCCATATCCATAAGAATTATTGGTCAGCAGTACTCTTGTAATATTTGTCTAATTTTTTGTGTAAAAATAATGTAGCTTCACAAAATGAAACAAGTTTTCATTCTCTTCCTTTTTTGGGGAAAAGTTTGTGAAGGGTCCATGTTAATTTTTAAAATGTTATTAGAATGAAGCACTGACACCATAAAGCCCAGGACTTTTCTTTGTTAGGAGCTATTTATTAGATATTCAGTGTCTTACTTATTATGGACCTACTCAGGGTTTTCATTTCTTAATGATTTATTCTTGATAGATTTTACGTTTTTATGAATTTATTCATTTTTTATATAAGTTATATAATCTGTTGGAATACAACTCTTTGTTGCACTATGTTCTATTCCTTTTAATTCTGTGGAATCAGTGGTGGTGCTCAAATTTTCAGGTGTAATTGTAGCAACCTGAGTTTTATTTTTCTCCAAGCCTATCTAGCTAAAGATTTTTGATGTTTTTAAAGAACGCATTTTGGGCTTCGTCAATTTTTTTCTTAAATTTCTATTATCTATTTTTTCCCTGTCTATTAACTTTAGTTTGTTTAATCATTTTAGTTCGTTTTCTTTTTTCTGGTTCTGTAAGTTGTAAACGTAGATTGCTGATTTGGGATCCGTATTCTTTTCCTTAATGTCAACATTTATTGTTATAAATCTCTTAGTATTGTCTTTGTACTTTTCATAAACTTACTAAGTTTTTAAGTTTTTTTCATCTATATAATCTAATACTTTTTGTGATTTCTGCATTGATAAATTAGTTGTTTAAATCTAGTTAAATCTATATTAATTTGTTCCATTCCAAGTTTTACATTTATTATTGATTTGTAATTTGTGGTTAGTGAAAATGATTTGTATGATAACTATTTTTTTTTATAACTCTTGAGTCTGAATTTATGCCCTAATACAGTTAATTTTACAAGTGTCAACTTGATAGGCTTTAGGAGGCACCAGGAAGGTGGCGCTCATTTCTGAGTAGTTCATGGAGGTATATATAGCTTTGAGGGTCTATAGTTAGTCACTCACCATCTCCTCTCTGGCACTCTCTGCTTAGTAATCACAGTGAACAAAGCTTCTTTCTTCTGTCAACTCCTTTGACCGTGATGTTTCTAACTTGGAACCAGCTGATCATGGACTGGAATCTCTGAAACTGTGAGCCAAACTGTGAGCCAAATAAACTGTTTTCTCTTTCAAATTGTGGGGTATCCCCATTGTATTTGGCAACAGAAAAGCTAACAGAAAAAATTAGTACCAGAACAATGAGGTCAGTACAGTGAATGTACTATGTTAGAGAAGTTTAGAATGCTGCAAACATTCTGATAGGTGAAAGTGGTCAGTGCTCAGAAGCCCAGAATGTTAATACAAATGCAGAGAGTAAAGGCTAGACTCAGGAAGTTTCATTTGGGAATAAGGATTTCATTGACAGCTGAGTTAGAGGCCATGTGTGTCATGTTCTGAAGGAAAATTTGTCTGTTTTGTGCATTACTGAGATTTTGAGGGGAATGGAGATCAAAGACTGTGGACTAATTGATCTGATGGAGAAAATTTCAATGCATCCCTGCTGTGGTGTAGGAGCTGCTGGGTGCACTTATCCAGATTTATAGTGAGAACTGGGGACAAAAAAAATGAAGTGTGAAATTAAAACAAACAAACAAAAAAACAAAAACAAAAAACAAACTTTGACCTAAAAAGAACCATGTACCAAATTTGGGACCAAAGGAGGTGTTACTGCTAAAGAGATTCTCCTTTAAAATGAAACCAAGAACTTTGTGGAGAGACAAAAAGATGCTTTCTCCTCATGACTTTCTTCCTCCTTAGAAATCAACAAAACAACACCCATCACAGTCTTAAGAGTGGAAAACTGCAACTCTTTTATTTTGGAAGAGATTCCCCGGGACTCATGCCAGAGAAGGGCTATTTAAGGGTTATTTTGTTTTGTTTTTTTCTGTAGGATACATTTCAACATGCTGAGCCTTCCAGGTACTCAGGGACATGGCAACCATGACCCAAGGGTCCTTTGCTATTGCCATTACTGATGCCGGCCAATGGCACCATCCCCACAATGCTAGTTTTACTGGCACAAGAATGTGAATTGTGAATCATGGAGGTTTCTACCAAGTTTTCAAAATAAGCCATAAGAGACCAGTTAAGGAACTCCTGACTAGGCAATGTATGAAGCTATATGAATCAATCCACAGGTGCAGCTGAGAACACATGAAGTTGTAGATGCCAAGAATACGGAATGTTTGCCGAAGAAAACTTCAGACTGTAAGTGTAGCCAGCCCAAGAGAGAGGTCACGTATCCTGCAACCAGCAGTGCCATAGCAGTGAGGTTGTCCAAGGACTCTGGAATGTGTGTTTCCCTACCATGTGTCCTAGAAACAGGATATATAGATAGCTATATGATTTAATGTTTTCCTTATTGGATGTCACTCTTACTTTGGTCTGATTCTTTTCTTTCCCACCTCTCCTCCCTTTTGGATTAGAAATACTCTGTACCATTATACCTTGGAATTGTTCAAAAGAACTTCACAGTCCAAAACTTGCCTTGAGTATCAGTAGGGTCTTTTTTTTTTAACTTAATAGAGCTACTGAAAGTTTGGAAGAGAGATTATTACATTCTTGATTGTATGCAAGACAGTTGTAACATGTTAGGCAGAATTATATTTGGAGACTAAGTATTAGGAAGATGTGTTTAGATGGCAAATTGGCAAGGGATTGCATGTGACAAACTTCAGTGTCAATTCGAAGGACTTTGGTGGATCATATTTCTTGGTGGGTCACAGAGGTGTGTCCTTGGGGTCTCCGTCTTGCCCCTCATTCTTTTCTCTGTGAGTGTAGCCACACCCACCATCAATTGCATATCTTTGTCTGCCTCTCCACCATGGTGTTTTTTCCTTGGAACTAGCTGACCAATGACTATGACATTTGAAACTGTGAGGTAAATGAACCATTTCTTTCTGTAAGTTATAGGTGTCAGCCATTGTGTCTTGCAATGGGAAAGTTAATATACACCTTACCATATATGTGTTTGGTTTATCCTGGAAAATGTTCCATAAGCACTTGTTTCTGGGTAGATATATTTGAATTCATTGTTTTACTATGTTTTTCAACTCCTCTATTCACTTTATTTTTACTATGTTTATTACTGTATTTATTATTGAGGGTGGACTATTGAAGTTTCTATTACAGGATTACTTAGTTTTTCCATCAGTTTTGTCAACTTTTGCTTCATATATATTTAACTAGTCACATAAATATTTAAAATTATTGCATTTTCATGTTGTATTGAACCTTTCACTACTATGTAATATCATTCTTTGTCTTTTGTAAACCTTTAAAATTTCAGGTCTTTTCTGTCTGGCAGTACAGCTGTCTCTGATCTAGTTTGGTTGTCCTTGCCAATGGAATGTCTTGTTCCATCCTTGTGTTTTCAACCTCTTTATATTTTTATACTTAAAGTGAAACTCTTTTTGCCAACAGTGTGCAACAATGGCTCAAAACACAACCATAATGACCATTGTCTATATTTCTATTATGAGAAGCAGCCATCAATGATCAGAGTGCCAAACCCTGACATTTAGAAAATAAAGCCCTTTTTGTCCACCCTTACTTCTTCAACCCATAGTTAAGTGCTCCACAAACACATGTACAGCTGTCTGCCACAAGGCTGGCTCGGAATGATAGGTGGGGGTTGCCGCTAATATGCTAAGAGCTGGAATTGACCGCAAATTACCATTCAAATAATCTCGCTGAAAATTGCAATCCTTCAATAGCCTTCAGAACTCAAAAATAGTTATTTTAGACAGCTTCTGCCAAAGCACTTTTTGTCTGAATAAAAGAAAAAGATTCCTGGCATTTCTCATTCTGCTGTAAACTTCTCAAAGTCCTCTACTCTGCTTTTATGATTTAAATAGTAATACAATTATAAATGTTTATATATGTATATCACAGAAAATAGTTTTATAAAAAAGTTTAAAATAGTAGATCGCATCCTATAAAAATTATGTTATTAAAGACTCATTAATTTAAATATTGTTATACTCTGTTAGCTTTTCCATACTATTTTTACCATATAAACAAAAGATCATGCCAGGTTATTAGATATAAATGTTATTTCATATTATTTCTAAATGGCTAAAATATTTTAATATACCTAAAATAATTTAGTATACACTTAAATCATTCAGTGTTTACTTGTTTATTATTAATTGATGACATTTGCAGTAGCAAAAGAAGGTTATGACACTGCATTAAATGTTCTTAATATCATTTTCACATAATTACACAAATTTTTACAGAAGTTTAATTTCATAGGAACTTTATAATATGTTTTTAATTTATTTTAAATGTAGTGTGCATTTTAGTGATCAGATTAAATATTTCTAAAAGGAGAAAATCTATTTTTAATGCACTATTAATGAGGTGAGGTATAAGGAGCTAATGGGAGTCCATTCTCTACATTAATGATGAATTTTACCAACATACACATATACACATGCAAGCACACTGCATGCAGTGTAAATGGCTAAGAACCAGAAATGTTAGATTCATTTACAGATTCCAGTAGTCTTATTGAAAGCTCGAGCTTGAGGTAAACCAAAGTGCCTGTCGCCATGAAAGGTGCTGTCTTTCATGAAACTTCCATGCTTCCTGCAAAAAACACAGTGGCCCTCCCAATGCTGACAGCACTGTGACAAATGCCTCCCTTCCAAATGCCTGTAGGAGTTCCCACCCTTTCAAGGAAAAAGATTACCTTACTGACATATGGACTCACGGAAAGTAGAGTGGTACATATCTCAAAATGTGCTTCTATGATGCTAACAGAGTCTTCATTTATAAACAAAGAGGGGAAGAGACAAAAGGAAATTATATTAGGAAACAGTAAAACTCAGTGGCTGAACTTCCAAGAAGCCCACACCCATGTACTGCCTGGTGTTTTCTAATCCCTGCCTTAATCCCTGAACCTGGCTATGAGGCCAGAGGACTCTTCAGGCTTCTCACCCTCATTTTTTCTCATGTAAACTGTTCGTTTTAGCATTTAACTAAATATGGTGCTGTTTGTCCTTGGAGAAAATAAAAAGTCTTCACAAGAAAAATCTAGGTATCTTATTGCAATGAAAGAATTTTCCTTTTGTGACTATGAACATTCACTGAATAACAAAATAGTATGTGTATATGATTTGCATTTTTCTTGCAGAGTAATGATAGAACATAGGCCATAAAAATAGGAATTATGGAGTAATGATAGGATTTATTCATTTCCAGGTTCAAAGATACAGTATTATTTCATAATATTATAAACTCCATTTCTACTCCTAACAGAATTTTCACTTAGGATACATGGGAGTTCAGAAATTATTTAATTATATTAATTTATATTGAATTTATAGCCTATTGAATTGTAAAGTTTCATAGACAGTCAAGTGTAAATCTGTCTTCTAGTATTTGTAAGTAATATACATATAAATACACAAACACATAGTTGAATTATTTCTGTATCACAGAAAAAATTCTTGCTACCTCACAAAAACAGTACCCCAAAACGACCTTAAGTAGTCAGGTTAATCTGATAAAATTTTCACCATCTAAGTAGACATAAAGTTAGTTGAGTTGAGTTCTGGAGTGTTCCATAAAACCGTAGCCTTTATGCTCATACAAATTCTCCGTGGCAGTCAGCCAGATAGAGCCTTTGAAAGACAGAAAACTCACTCTGGAGCCATTGAAGTTTATTCCTGCCCATTTTGAAAAATTAGATGATATTGATAATTGTTATAAAAAGTTTACCCCATGAGTCTCACAGGCTGCCAAGACTGTAATTGGGCTGAAATAGAAGGCTGAAATAAAGCTTGCATCTGGGCCTGAGTCAAGGAGTCCTTACTCTCTGACTAGCACCAAGGGAAGCTTCTGTCATTGAGGGAAAACAGATGGAACAATTTGACTATAATGGAGTTCATTTTAAGGAGCTGTTCCAGCTTGCCTGAATAGATGGAAAGTTGGATAGGTTTTCAAATAAATAACCAGCACCTGTAGGAACTGTGCATACTAACCCCAGCTCAACTAAATCAAATGAGATAATATTTTAGGCATTTAGTATGTGTGAGGCATGATTACGCTCATGATTTTATCAAGCGTGTTATTATACAACTAATTCTGGCCTCCGGTTCTAAGTAGTTGTAACAAAACCCAGTATTGTATAACGAGTAGGATTTTTTGCAGAACATTATTAGACCATGAATTGTTCTAATAAAACTCATAGCATTTACATACATTCTTCAAGATGGACCTTAAAAATAATCTCTGAGAGTTGTGAGAAACTGAGCATTTTTTGTCTTCCTAAAGGACCAGCCCAGGAATAGGGAAAAACATATCTTTTGCAAATTTGGTCAAAAGTTTTGATTCTTTTAAACTTGCAAATCAACAATCATTAAAAAAAAAGTTGTACCTATAAATTTCTTCATTCTGAAGTTACTACAGTAATTCAGGAACAAAATTCAATAAGCATTATTGTTTCTAGTATATGTTAAGTACTAAGTAATGCATTTTTTGCACAATAAAACCAAACATCTTTTAATGACACAGTTAACTAAAAAAGCATTTCAGTACGAAGAAAAGTGCTATGATTGGGAGTAAAGACATACAGGGTGTGACTAGATGTGTTTAGGAGGCTCACCTAATGGGAGAGCTGGCGTAAATATAAAAAAATACACGCTGCAGGTTTAAGCCAAGCTGGTACATGCATGACTATGCCATCATGTGGTTTGTACCACTGATGTTAAAAATGGATGTAATCATTTTTATCAGTGTTTTTGCTAGCAAAATATAAAACAAGCCACCCAATACGATAGTCATGAATATACCACTGTGGTTCAAGCTTCCCAGAAGCAAGACATATGAATTACTATCCTGTCCTAAGTGTACTAAAATATTAGAATGAAAAACTATAAAATATCTCATTCATTTTTACACGTTTCAAATTTATGTGATATTCAGAATTAACAATACATATTAATACAGATAATTTCATATTACCTTTTTATTTTTCTATGCTTTTATTTGAAAACTTTGAAAATTATATTGCATTTGTAGTTCACAATAGATTGCTATTAGAGAGAACTCAAATTGAGTGTAGTGCTATGACTCTAGTCTGTACAATATATTCTATCATTTACTAGCTATGAGGGTTTAGGCAAGTTTCTTACTGTTCAGCATCTTAATATTTACATCCATAAAACAAGGCAAGGCTGGCAATAGTAACAAGATGTACACTGAATAAAGGTGTTGAGATGAGAAAACAATTTAAAAGGCTATTATTATTAAGCACAGAAAAAATGCCAAATAAAAAACTACCCAACAAGAAAAAGTAAATTCAAGAAAGAATATTTTTAAATGACATGATTTAGCTCTTCTTACGTTTGGAAGCTGTTCAAGTATAATTGGATGGGAAATGTGTTCCAAACTAAGGAACAATATGTGTAAAGTTTTCAAAACATTAAACAGTGGCCTCTCTAGTACCCAAAAATGGTTTTCAAGAGGCAGGGATGGAAAGTGAAACCAGAGAGGTGATCAAAATCCCACCTTTGTCTGGAAATAATAAAATCAGGTATTCATTCTGTGAAACTGAGTATGTAGACTGTCCTAGGAGAGTCAAAGGTAACATACACAGAGAAGAAATGGCATGGAAGTAAGTCATGCCATTTGGAGATTACTGAAACTTCCACACAAAGAGGTATCAATACAAAAAGTAAGATATATGGGGTAGTTAATTGATTGTGTCTACTTGAGGAAGAAATGCCAAACTGAATTGAATTAACATAGTTGTGAGTGTGGCTGAGGGGATTTATTAAAGGCAGAAGACCTAGCCTGCGGCAGCTTGTGGGCTAAATGATATAAAAGACAAAGTAAGAAGAAAGTTTACTTTCTGTTTCTCTGGAAGAGCTCCTGTCTTCACCTGCACTTTGGACGTCATCTGGCTCCCAGCACACAGCCTTCAACCTCCTGATGCAGACTGCTAGGAACACTATGTGAGCTCCAGCCTTTGACTGAATCCTTTCAATGTCCAGCGCACACAGACCTTCTGGACTCTTTCACACCTTATGTGGGTAGCCACTGTAAGCTAATCTTGTAAATCCTTATATATTTGTATATCTCGTATTAAATCTGTTTCTCTAAGAAGCACTGACTGATACAGCATGTCTTCCCCTTCTCTGCTTCGCAATTTTCAAGACTGAATGCTTTCATGTAGGTAGCATCTCCTGTGATCCTGCAACGGATTAAACCTGTGAACCCAACAAACCTCCAAATCTCAGTTAAAACATATCCTATAAGCTAGGTTATGAAAATAAATTTTGGATTTTAGAAATTGGACATGGCATACTAAAATAAACACTAGTGCTCAAAGGTGTTGTAGTTCTACATAGAAACAAACACTCATAAAATGTTTACAACTTCCAAGGATAAAACAAAGTTAGAGATAGATACCACCAGGTGAAAGAGAGACAACACCAAGGTTTTGTGAAAAAGTTCCTTTTGTCTTAGAGCTACTGGTCATGACAATGCTGTCATGAAGGTTGTAAAATAATATAAAATGGTGTTTGCAAGAAGAAATACAGTAAATTAAGTTTTGTATATAAACTATGCGAGATAATGTTGTAAAATGAAAGACAAACGTACACATAATACATGCTAATTAAAGGACCCTATAACAATAATCAAAAAGTCATGAAAAGAATTTTAACTTTGATTAAAGTTTTGTGTTCTTTCCTCTCCTAGTAAGAATGCACTGCTCTATCATCAGTCATGAAGACAAATATTGAAGATTTAATAGGCACACCAATAGATGCTTTTGCAGTAGTTCTGTTTATTTGTATCATGTCATAGAATATTAGCATTTGTCTATGTCCATTTGAAAGCCATCAACTTTGCTCCTGTATAATGACAAGAGTATCTTCCAATCAATACCATTAACAGTGTTATTACTGTATTATTCATGATTCGTCATTACAATCTCTCTTCCATTTATAACTTTAATGTACTAGACTTTTATATGTAATATCTTTCAAATTTAATAGGAACATAAAATTTAACTTTGAAAATAATGAACGTCTGGCTAAGAATGAGAAGAAATAATTGGATTAAATAAGAAGTCAAAACAGTATATAAGTATATATTAAGTACATATAAGTATATATAACACTAAAACATCTCTACCATCATTGCAGCTTCTAACCTCTATGAAGTTTGTATTTTTACGTACCATATTTTACTTGTTTTCTTTTTTTTTTTTTTCCTGGTACTGGGGATCAAACTCGCGACCTTGCACTTGCCAGACAAGCACTTATGCCGCTGAGCTAAATCCCCTGCCCTATTTACCATATTTTAAATTCCAAATCTGAAATTGCTCTTTGGAAGGAGTAGATATTTAGAAAAAAATAAACAATATAGAAAACAATTATGCAGAAGTGGCCTCGATGTCGGGATGGCGCATTGAGAAACACGGCCACAAGCAGTGATGGGATGCAGCAAAGCTATCAAATCCAAACACACATTCAAATTTTTCCTTATCTGCAAGCAGTTGTTGTTTAGTTTTGTTTTGCTTTTGCTTTCCCTCCTGGTCTGAGCTGCAATTACAAATAATGGGCTCAACACACTCTCAACCAGTGCCCAATGAGAGAGGCATGTTTTGCTTCCAAACATTTGGGCTATCCACTTGTTCATATGCTATAGTTTGATGCCCAGATTTCCTTCTGTGCCATGAAATATTGGTCCAAGATAAAACTGGAAAAAAGATGGTTCAGTGACAGAATGATGAATGAGGCTGGGTTGTCCTCTTATACTCTTGGCAAGAGAAGCAGTTTTACTAACATGTCTGACCTGAAACACATCCTTTAATATTCCAAAGTCGTACAACTGATACTTACAACCTATGAGAAGAAAAACAGGGAGAGCTCTTTTATCTTTTATATAAATGTTAAATTCAAAATTATTGTATTACAATAGACAACTTTTATAGAAAAGGATTTTATTTTTCACAAGTAATCAAATTTATAGTCCAAAATCAAAAACATATTAGGGTACAAAGACTGCTTAGTGAATGTCCTTTACCTTATAACATGATTTCCCTTGTGCTTTGTTTAAAAATTCATTCATTACACTTTAAGAGCAACAATAACAACAAAACCACAGATTTTAAGTGATAATGTACATTTCAAAGAAAGCTAAATACATTTCTCAAAATTAATTTTATATATGTGTCATAATTACTTTTCTCTTTACTCAGACAAAATGCCTGCCACCCAAAATTAAAGGGGGAAAGGAAAGATTCATCCATTTCACAGTTTGGAGAGGTTTCAGCTCATAGTTGGCTGGCAGCAAGGCAGAGTGACATGGCAGAGGGGCATCACAGAGGAGAAACGATTCATGCTGGGCAAAAGGCAGGAAGCTAGCAAAGCAGCAAAGCGAGGAAGCAAGCAACAAGTGGCAGCAGCAGCCTGCTTTCTGTTCCTTATTCTGTTTAGGCTATGTGCCTTAGGGTGGGTGGCACTCACACCCATTATCCACACTCAGAAATACACTAAACCAATCAGGCATGAGAGGAGAACTATACTAAGTTTATCATAGTACACTTTAGAGCAAAGAAGTTTTGGCAACAGCAATCAAATATTGAAATAATTTGTATTATTATTGTAAATCAAATGACGTGAAAGGTTTTAGTGTAACTTCTGGAAACTGTAATATTCCTGGAAATTCCCTCTTTGTAAAGAACATTTAGTTCCAAATTGTATCCTTAGGAACATGGGTTACAAAAATTTACTCAGTTCCAAATTATGGATTTTATGGTTTGAACAGTTTAGGAACTAGACGGTTTAGGAACAGTGTATTTTGATTCCTACCATTTTAAAGTCCATTTTAAATACTCTAAATAATCTCTGATGGGAAACAAAGATATGACTTTCTCTGCTTTGATGTTTCTATGAGTTTACAAATCAAGGCCTAAGGGCTGGGGGTTTAGCTTAGCAGTATAAACTCCTGCCCGGCGAGTGCAACATCGTGAGTTCAATCCTTGGCACACACACAAAAAAGGCAACAAATCAAAGCCTATCACTTTTCAGAAGTGGGAAAAAAATTGATGAAAGATATACAGAGAAAAAACATGGTAATATTGATCCAAAAATGTTTTTTAACACTTTTAATTTACTAGTTATGTAAATATCAGAAGTAATTTTTAAAATAAATACAGGTAATGAAATTTACTTTGGTTAAAATTACAAGTGTTTTGAAAAGCAAGTAAGTTTATTTGAGAAACCAGAGTTTGATCCTTGTCAAATTAAAAACCTAAAAGCAGCTGGCACAGTGGTACATGTCTGTAATCCCGGCACTATGCAGACTGAGGTAGGAGGACTGCCACGAGTTCAAGACCATTCTGAGCTACACAGCTACAATCTGCCCCAACTCCCCTCCCAAACAAAACACAACAGGCAAACCAAAATAAATGACAATAATCAATAATGTTCTGCTCATTATTTTACACTTTGCACTTCAACAGTTAAAGTTTCTTCAAATTTTAACCCTTAATTTCAGTTAGACAAGAATATTCAACTAATTCCATTCATCCTTACATTCTGTGTATTTATTACATTGATACAGCACAAATTACTTTCACCAGCCCTTTTCCCTTTAAAATGGAAAGTATACTAGATGCTTCCTTTTTATATACAATCCCAATATGATTACAATAGTCACAATGCATAGCATGATGACAGTATACTTTTTAGTGGTAGAGATCAGACCCAGGGCCTCACACATGCTTCTACCACTGAGTTAAACTCCAGGCCTCGTGACTTTTGTTTTCTTTAAGTACTGGAATTGAACTCAGTACATTGCACTTGCCAGAGAGATGCTTGTGCCTCTCAGCTGTATCCCTGGCCCAACAGTAGACTTTTAAAAAATAATCAACACCATTTCTGAAGAACTAGAGTCCTTGACTGCAGAATTCATAAATGCATCTCATTGTGAACTAGAAAGTGTCAGTGGCAATTTTGAATAAGTAATAGAAAATATAATGTAAACATCAAGCAATATCTATTATTTTTTCTTTTATTAGTTTTGTTGAATATCTTCTCTTTAAGTTAAGGCCAAAAGATTTATTATTCTCAGGTAGATTGTGTTGGTGACTTGCTTTCTTTAGGAGTGTAAGAAAAAAAAAAAAACCTGTACTATAGAAGTTTAAAGAGTTCACAAAATTCCCAGGAAGGTAGTAGAGAGAAGGAGTACATACCTTCTGAATATGAGATACTGGAAGATACCTAGGCACTGATTGCTATGGGCATCAGACCCTAGGCTCCTCTACTCTGGAGGGTTTGCTACTCTTCTGCTGATTGTCCCCCTACTTAAGGGCAGAGTGTATGAAGCCAAGAGGGTGCCATAAGTATCCACTGGTTATGCACATAGGTAAATTCTGTACTGTATTTGCCCAACCCTCTAAAATTTTTCCCCCAAAGCCTTGTCCAGAGACTGTAAGAATTCATTTTATGGATTTCTCCACCTGTGTGGGAGGAATAGAATGCAGAGTTTCAAGGATACTCACTTCTGTTTGAATATCTTCAAGACACTAAATGGAGCAGAGGTGGGAAGAAAATGAGGTTGGTCACAGGGTATTTGCCAGGTGCTGGTTCCCCTGTGCCACTGGTTTTTTGGTATAAAACTCCAAGCATCAGATAATCTCCATTTTATACCTGGTATCTCAGCTTACTAAGGTGAGATATTTGTCAAGGAAGGAGAGTGGAATGTATTTTATAAACATTGTCAATATAATCAATGAACAAAATATTTAATGTCAATCAACTATCACAATTTATATTTGTATTCTGATCCAAGAATATTTTGACTGTGCCTATTCTGCAGCAACATTAGACATTAAAAATATATGTTAATAAGCCACTTCTTGTATTTAAGGTAATGGATAGTGAAAATTTTATATTTCTTTACCAATACTTCCTTCCATCCCAGAAATCCACAAACTAGTTCTTCAACTATGTCTGTGGATTTCTTTGATCTTAAAACCCTGGCATTTGAACCTGAAGCATCATAATTCTTTCAGCTTAAATTAATTATATAAAATATGAAATAGCTACTATAACACACATAGGATTTGGTGTTTATATTAATAACAGGGTTAGTGTAGAAATCTCAGAGATGAATCAGTCTTGAAAAGATATTATACAAAGAATGTATATTTAGGAAGCCATTCTGCATCAGGAGAGATTTTTGACTGGTCAGTGGTCTACAGAGGAATATAAATAACTTCCAAATACAGTAACACTAGATCACAGTAGATATTTCACCAACTGACTCTGGGTAAGTTTTTTCCTAGTATAGAAACCAATATAAACACAAATGCAAAAAATGATGCAATCTATTGTGGTTTAGGGCCCAAGGCTATAAAGATATTCAGGTACTGCTATTGTTATTGAAAACCTGGCAGGCTCCCTATCATTGAAGATTTTGTGTGACATCCAGGAATTTGGATTCTAATCTAATAGGCAATAAGAAATTGGTAGAAGATTAAACCAAGAAATCGAATAATCAATTTGATATTGTTATAATAATTTCCTGCTAAATATTATGAATTGGATAATGGCATTACCACAGGGAGATTATACAAAGGAGCAGCAGACTGGGTTTCTAAAAAGCTTCAATTCAAATGAAGGCAAAACTATGATGACAAGTTAAAGGGTCAGAGAAATGATGAAATAGTAGAAGTGGTTGAACCTAGGTGCAATTTAAATGTAAATCATCAGGAAAAGAAAGACAGTGAGGAACTGAAGATCACAATGTTTTGTGCCATTCACTCAAGTTTAGAAAGCAGAAGATACAAGTTAATTAGAAATAATGGAGAACTCAATTTTGAACATGTTGAACTCAAACCACCTATACTTTGTTAAAAATCACAGTTTTGTAGTAGAAAACAGTATACCAAAACAAGGTGTTAAAAACTTAAATAAGATTCAGTTTCTGAAGGATTTAATCCATTGAAAGACATTCCAAAGTAAAAGGGCGATCAGAAAGACCTATAGGAAAGGATATTTCTTCATTAAATAAGGACTTTAATTTAAGATAGAGAGGAACAGAGAATTGGAGAAAGGGAAAGAGAAAGAGATTGGAAATGATTCTATACTTAGTACTTTTTCACATTCACAGCATCAGATCAAGAGAGAAATAATCTCTCAGACCATAACAAAAGTTGACAAATGTTCTTCATAATGTTACTTTTACCTATTGAAAAAATACACATAATTGCTTATTCTATAAGCCACAAAGAGAAGTCACTATTTATATTTTCTCATCTGTAACAATGTATACTTGGCAAATTAAACTGTATATATTTATTAAGTGCAATATATATTTACATATATATATATAGTGAATTTATTAAACTGATCAAGATAATTAACATTACTCACTTCACATGGTGAGAACATTTAAGACCTATCCTCTAAGTAAATTTTAAATTATAATATAATATTATTAACTGTGCTCACCATGTTGTAAATTAGATCTCCAGAATTTATTAATGTTGTGTAACTAAAATTTTGTAGTCTTTCACCAATATTAGTTTCCTTTGAGTATAATTTATGCATAACAAAATTAACCTATCTAAACTATAGCAATTAATCCATTTTACAGAATCTCTACACTACTCCACAAAACGCCTTTTAGGCTCCAGATTTTATAATGTACTAAAACAAAATAACATTCTATTATATTCAAGAGAATTTTTGCACTTGAAATAACAAGAAAGGGAAGTACACTTGATTTATTCATGTGTTTATCCTCTCAAAACAGAACTCACACAGGAGCTACTCCATACTAAATGTCTAAATGATACATTCTCAATTCACAGCTGGTTATGGTGACATAGGCCTGTCATTCCAGAACTCAGGAAGGCCAAGGCAGGAGGATTGGAAGTTTGTTCCAGCCTATGCAATTTTGTGACTTAGCGTAGCTCAATACAAAGGCTCTGGGTACATGCACCAATACCATACTATTTTTAAAATTCACGTATATTATAGTTCATTTCAACTTTTCTAGGGTATGTTCTTAGAATGTACACTACAGTAAATTCCTTATAATTCTGAAATTGTATCTCAAACAATCACTTTCCTCACTCTACAAAGAAATCCCTGCTAATGTATAATAATCCCACTTATAAGTAAACTTTGGACAATGTTGGATCAAACAGTATCTCTTGTTCAGACTCTAATTGTACATTAACAAGATTTGGAAATAATCTGCAAAGTCCCCTGTGTTGAAAGGCTCAGTCCCAAGCCTGTGAAACTATCGGGAGGTAGTGGAACACTTAAGAGTGGGGGCACGTATAAGGGGTTACTAGGACTCTGGCCTGTTCAGTTCCTGTTTTTATTTTGTTTGTTTTTGTTCTTGTTTTGTTTTTTTGTTTCCCGGCCACCCTGAAATGGAAAGCTTCCCCTACCTTGTGTTCCTACCATGACACACTGCCTCATTGCAAGACTAGAAGGCAACAGAACCAATCAACCATGGACTAAAACTTCTGAACCATGAACTAAAATGAATCATTTCTCCTGGTAAGTTGCTTACCTCAGGCATTTTGTCACAGTGACAGATGGCTGAAAATATAGTTATCAAACATCAACTCTTCTCTCTTTTTATTCACAAGATCTAGCATTGACCAGACTCATTTATACTTTGTGCACTCTTTCTGCACTTAATGACTTTCATCTATTTTCCTGAATTCTGAGAGAGCAGCGTAAGAGACCAAGAATCAAACAGAAGAAACGTCAATATGTACCTGCTTCTTGTTCATACAATACAAATTTTCTAGAGACCAGTTCAGACAGTTGGTCATGGAAAGCAGCTAATTAGAGAACTTCAGAAATTGGAATAGTTCTGTAAAGTATAATGATTGCCTTCATGTTTAAATAGTTTCAAATTCTTATGAGAAAAGCATTATCTAAGTCTTGATCTAAATAAATGTATTTTAAAACACAAAACCAAGAACACTGCTTTTTTAACCATGGGGATGTCACCTTGGGAGATATTACTGGAGTTCAAATAGATAAAATTCTTTGTACTTCGTTAAGTCTTTTATACTTACGTGCCAAGAGAGAATAACTAATAGGGAGAGAAAGAAATGTTTTATATTTGCAGGTCATTATGAAAAATGTAGTCCATTCATACCATGCAGAGTATGATTACTTATGTGCGTACCACGTACAGTTAATGGGCCTCTGGAACCTATTATATCAGACACTGTGAAGTACCTATAGAGCTAAAAATTGAAACTCTCATAACTGCTGAATATGCAATTTAATATCATGGTAACTAATTTTAAAAAGGAAAAGTACTACATGTATTGTTATTACACTGAAGAAAGAACAAAATTAAATGTAGGTTTGACCCTTGAGGAAAGAGTCCATATTATATTGTGATATATGTCCACAGCATCTAGAGCAGCAACCAGATCAAAGATGTGTATGTTTCCTTTCATAAGCTTTGTAAATAATTTTACCTACTGATGGCTGAATGGCATGGTAGTCCATTCCAACATGTTCTTTTAACTCTGTTCTCTGGATAACAATTAAATCTCAGAAGTTAATAATGCATTTTTCAACTGTTAGAAATAGAATAAATACTATTTATCATATCATATTCCACTTGATTCTCTGTGTGTGTGTGTGTGTGTGTGTGTGTGTATTACCAGGGATCAAACTCATGACATCATGCTTGCCAGGCAGGTGCTCACAGTGCTGAGCTAAATCCCTGGCCCCTTCCACTTGTTTCGTAAAATGTATGGTTTTTCAGTATTCTTCCCAGGGACATCATGGTCTTCCTTTCCTCAAATTGTCTGCTTTTTATCCCCTAGAGAGCACTTTTTGGGAGGGAAGATTCCTAAAGAGTTTCATTTTTATGTTCACAATGCTAATAGTGTCTACATACATGAACACATAAACACAAAGTCTAATTTTAGGTACCATAATGAAACAGATACATTGGTCAGATTTTTATTGCTGTAAAATACACTTGAGAACACAATTAAAAGGGTAAAAATTTTAGTTTAGTTCACAGTTTAAAAGTTTTCAGTCCAGGATCAGGTGGTTCCATTGCAGAAACATCAAGTGGGAAAGACATGGCAGAAAACCACTGCTCACCTGGTGGCAGTGAGAAAGAAAGAGCCAGAAAGGAGGAGGCCAGGCATACCATAGAACCCTCCATGCCACGAGCCAGTGACTTCCTTTCTTTAACAGCCACTGCCTCCCAGTAAGGCCATTTGGCTAATGAACTCATCAATGAACAAGTGAACTATGTGAAATAGGAACACTCACAATGCAATCACTTTTTGAAAAGCCCCATCCTGAACATATAAGGCTTTTGATGGACCCTTTGTTTTACTGATTTGCTTTTTGAGAAAGAGCCTTTCTATATATAATTTGGCAGAACTTGAACTCAGTATTCACCCTCGCTAACTTCAAACTAACAATGATCCTCTGGCCTCAGCCTCCCAAACACTAAGATTACATGGCAGACTTGGAGGACATTTTAGATAAAACTGCAACAATGAAACTGTAACAATGAAAAATTCATAATTTAATACTCGCACATTACAACTGTTGGGGGAGGGTGGCTCCATAGTGAAGTGCTTGCCCTAGCATGAGTAACTGGGTTAATCTCCAGCACTCCCCCAATGCACACACATTAAAAGTATTTACATTAAAGCAAACTTGTAAGGTGAACACTTACTCTTCCCAAATTTATACGACTGACTGGCATATATCCACCAAACCCTCCAGTGGGGTCTCCAGCAAAGTTTCAGGTCCTAACTCTTGGTAATGCTAATCCTTTGCAATGACAGTTGTCAAGTGTAATTCTCTATCATGTAAACACCATGACTATGGATTGTCTATATTTGTTGCAGAATAAAGACAAAAGGAAATGCTAAACTCATAGTTTAACATTGTTTGTGATTAGAGATGAACGCAGCAAATTATAAATCCAGTATAATACATTATTAGTACATATATTTTATATATTTAATTTTCCTTGCATTTTTCTTGAACAGCTTTTCTGGTTTTACATATCACGATTTGCTTTAATGTACTTGATCATTCCAAAAGTGTCAGATTTCTACAATGTTTAAAGCTGGAGTTTAAGTCTGTAGAGAGCACACACACACACACACACACACACACACAGTTATAGTGCTTAGTACAATTTGATTTTGTTTTTTCTCTTTGAGGAGATCTCAGTCCTCATTCTCAATCACAAATAGAAATAGGCCTAAATAAATAGTAGATTTCAGAACCTAAAATTATATACTAAGACATCTGGTTCAAAATCTACATATTGGAATTCATGGGAGAGAAGTCAAAGCCTCAAGCTCATCACTAAGATAGGCATAAACACCACCATGACAGTGACCTCAACCGCAAGCAAAAAGTAGAGAAAGTGTGGACTTCTCACACCAACACATCCCAGCTGGTGCTTGAGCTGAAATGTATTATTTTGTTTTAAAAAACATTCCGTTTACCAAGCATCTGGTTTAATTGGAGAAAAAAAGGGGAGCAACATTACATCCTCACTGAGTTTTCTGATTAAATCATAATATCTTTCAAACATATTAAACATTTCACTAAAGACTGGGTGCATTTTTGTCTTGGTGAGACAAAGTGAGCAAGTATTGACATAATAATTTCCAAGGTGTTACCTCAAAATTAAATCTTGAATATGTTACTTTATTATGCAGGAATTCATATGTATACAGACTTATGTACATACATGTAGCGTATCAAAGTATTACCAAATGTTGAATTTTATTCAACTTAAAATCCATCAGGTAAAAACTTTAGCTGACTTGAAGCCCTTCTCCCATCATGTTTTCCGTTCACTTTCCTTCCTTTGAAAAACTGAAGTAGTAATATAGAAAGTAGTTGAGGATGAAGTTTTTCATGTCTTTTATTTGTAAGTCCAACAAGACAAGCAAACATGCTTTCTAAACAGTTTTCTATGAATTTAACACATATATAGAAGCAGAGCTCTATTACACAAAATTCCCTTTTTCCAACTATGATAAAGTAATTGCCTTCCTGATATTGTGCTCCATACAGCATCCTTATGTTGAGAGACTGAGATAACACCTAAAAAGGGATTTACTTCTTCCATCACTCACATTTTGGGATTAAAATGTACATACCTTAAAATTTACTCATCCTTTATACAAAATTTGATGATTTTAATGAATTCATTGAATTTGGAAATCATTACTATAACATATTTTTATAACATTTCCATCAGCTTCAAATACATTTACAACCTCTGCTCAGTCTCCAGCACTAGAAAATCTGCTCATTGTTCAGAAAACTTGACTCTGAAAATGTCAAGAGATGGAATCTAAAATATGGAAGGCATCTTGTTCTTTTTCTTAGTATAAAGTTTATGGGTTTATCTATTTGCTGCATATAGCAAGAATTTTTCATTGTTGATTACATGTAAGTAAATATATATATATATATATATATATATATATATATATATATATAAAACCAATATATTAAATATATATTTTCTTCATCCATTCACTGGTAGAATCTGGGTTTGTTTCCACTGTTTTACTGTATGATAATTGTTGCTATGACCATTCCTGTACAGATATTTGTATGAGTGTATTTCTCATTTTGTTTAGGAATGTATTTCTGGAATGGAATTTCTGAGTCATCTGATAAACATGTATTTCAGTTTTCAGGAAACTGTCAAATTGTCTACAAAATGCTACATTATTTAATATCCCCACCAGCAATGCATAAAAGCTATAATCTCATGTCTTGGACAATAGTTGGTATTTGTCTTTTTGCTTATAACTTGTCTTAGTCACTTTTTATCATTGGTAAGAGAAAATACCCTACACCCAAAGTTAAAGGAAGAAAGCTTTATTCCAGCTCATGGTTTGTAGATATTTCAGTCCACAGTCCACAAGTGCAGGGTGGCATGGCAGAGGGGCATCTGAGAGATGTAATAGTTCATGGCAAAGCAGGCAGGAGACAGCAAAGCAGCAACCAGAAGCCTGCCTTCTTTCCATTCCTTTATATTCCATCCAGGTAACAAGCCTATTGATTGGAGCCACCCACACCCAGGGAGGGGCTTTCCATTATCCACACCCAGAACGATGATAAAGGCATTATTAGACAAATCCATGCACCCATACTCCCCATATCACATCTTTAAACCACACTCACACACCCTATATCCAGTCACCCTACCCCAGGACCCCACCTATGACCACATGAGGTTTGGGGAATATCTAGATGCAAGCCAGAACACAACTCCTCTTGCTTTGCTTTGTTCCCTTGTTTTGCTATGACTTCTTGCAATATGGTTTTACTAGTGACTAATGATGTTGAGCGATTTCTATGTGCCTATGCAATCTTGTTGATTTTTTGGTTCTAATATTTGTTAGAATACATTGGCCATTTTAAAAATTGAGTCATTTAAAATTCAGTGCTTCATTTTCAAAACAAATTTGTTGTATAAGATGTCTAAAAATATAAGGATTACAAATACTTTCTCCCTGACTTTAAGTATTTTTAACTCTGTTAAGTTTATCAAGTCTTACCTTTATGGAAAATGTGCTTGATATTTTACTGATGTATACTAAAATTCTACTTGATGTTATACTTTGTCTAGACCACAGTAAAAGATTATCTTGTAGTTTTTCTGTAAAAAAAATTTATACCATTCACTCTAACAGGTTATATAAGAGCTGTTCTGATTTTTTTTTTTTTTTTTTTTATCGGTACCGGGGATCAAACTCACGACCACATGCTTGCAAGGCAAGCGCTTATGCCGCTGAGCTAAATCCTCAGCCCCTTGATTTATTTTTAATGTTGTGATAAAAGGTCCAAATTCACATTTTTGCAAATGCATACATGATTGATTGTGCTACCACCATTTATTAGAAAATACTACCTTTTCCCTAATGAATTACCTTCTTACCTTGACTTTGTAAATTGAATTGACCATGAATCTAAGGTAATATTTCTGGATTGTCAATTCTATTCCACTGATTTATATATATATATATATATATATATATATATGCATTATATATATATATATGCATTATATATATATATATGTATGTATATCTTACAAATTTCTTGATTACTGTAATTTTATAGCAAAATTTGAAATCAGTCAGTTAAGATAATATTTCTCAAGTTTTTCTACTTCTCAAAATTATGTTGGAAAAGGCCAATTAGATTTTTATACTCAGCGATTCAGTTAGTTTAGTCATCAGTTTTTGCTTCAAACAAAATTCTTATTCAAATTTTGACAGAAATTCTGTTTAGTCCACAAAGTAATTTTGGGAAATTACCATCTTAACAACATATGGAATTTTATAATTCATGAATATAGAATGGTCTCTAATTACAATGGCACCTTGGTTTATGATTTTAAATTCATTCCATGATTCTGGGGAAAATAGCCACTTTTGTGTTCCTCACACAATGAACAGTTCACAAATGAAAGCAAATTTTTGTTGACTGCTTTTGTTTATATATGTGAATGAAGTTATTACTATATTTAGAACTTATATTTGTCACAGGAATGCATACACTCAGAACAAATTTTATACTTCTTTTGCTAATTTTATTCAAGTATTTTATTTTATATGATGGTATAAATTAAGTTCTTCTTATAACTTCAAGTAATTTCTTGCTACTATACAGAAATATAATTGATTTTTTAAAACTGATATCATATTCTGCCTTATAATTTGCATCTAAAATTTTTTCCCAAAGTCACATGTGTGCAAAGATGGGGCTTTGAGAAAGTGACTCGGTCATGGGAGTTACTGTAGACATCAGTGGATTAATCCATCAATGAATTAATAACTGACCATGTTGTTAGCAGGTAGGATCCACTAGGACCAAGTGGCATATGGCAACATGCTTTTGAAGACTGTAACTCTTGCTCTGACTTTTCACTATCTCTAGGCTTCCTTGTTCCATGCATTGAGCATCTTTCTTCTGCCAAGCCCTTCCATCATGATTTTTCTGCCTGGCAGTTAGCTTACCAGGGACTAAAACCTCTGAAATAATAAGCCAAAATAAACTTCTTCTTCCTTTAAATTATGCAAGTAAAGAATTGGTCTCCCTAATGGAAAGCTAAGTGGGTCAAGTATTTAGACCTGACCCTGTAACTCAGAAGCCTTTGGAACTGGATTGCAGGTGGAGTTTGGAAAAGCTTAGAGATATAGGCTAGCACAAACGCAGAGTACTGCATGCAGAGCTTGATGAACAACTCTGGTCAGAGCCCAAAAGACCAGAGTGCAGATAGGAACATACACAATAAACACCAAATCAAAAGCTTTCAGGTGGCAATGAGGGCTATATTGGAAAAAATCCTGAGGTCATGCTACATTTTGGCAAAGAGCTTCTCTGTGTTTTATCTATGTACTAAAAGTTTGTGTGACTATAAATTTTTCAATGTCAGACAAATTGAACTGTTAGATGAGATTTCAATGTTCGAGGTATGGCCCTAGTGCTGCTGGATGTTTTTAGCCAGATTTACAGAGAATCAGGAGGAAAAGACAGCATTGAAACTTTGGAAAAACAGGCAGCTTGAGCGGAAAGGAAGTGTATATTAAATTGGGTTCACCAAAAAAGCAGTTGCTGGGAACATTAGTAGGATTAAAACAAGTCAGTTACTTTGCATAGGAATAATAGCAACAGAAATTAGCCAGACCACAACCATCAATCTTAAGGGTAAAAAAATGTAACATCGTTCAGTCCTTATTGTGAAAAGAGTGCATGAGAATGTTCTGTCTACTCAGGGTGCCTACGAACGGGATGTCCTGATGGTGTAAAGTAGCACTCAACAGTGCCAGTGTCATACCCTGAACACTGAAATCTCATCTACCAGTTAAATTTGGCTGGCATTTATCAGTTCAGAATTATCCATCATTTTAGTGTAAAGTTTGCACTTAGAGACCTCTGCAGCCATCGTACAAAGGACCTTGATCACTGCTCAATCTGGCAGCCAACATTGGTGCCATCCATGTGTTATTTTTTCAGGCACAGTGAACTGCAAGAGTTATGGGGTCATAGAAACTCCTTTTTTTTTCTCTTTACCAGGGATCAAACCTAGCTCTTACCAAGCAGGTGCTTATGCTGCTAAGCTAAGTCCCTGGCCCTGAGATTTCTATTCAGATTTCATTGGAAGGACTAGGAGGTCAAGCAATATAGTATGACAGAATCACAGTCCCTTCCAGAAGGCCCTGGGAAGGCAATGCATAAAATGGAGAGTGAAGCCAAAGTACAGTGAAGAACCCAGTGATGGAAATGCTAGAAACATGGAACATTCCATAAGGAAAGCCACATTCAGTAAGCTGAGTGAACCCAAGAGAAGTCATAAGGGCTTCAGTTCACATGGCCATAGAGGCATAGCTGTCCAAAACCTTGAAGTTCACATCTTGCCCTCACATGCTGCACCTATAGCCTAGTGATTCACTGTTTGCTCAGCATTAGTCTAATTCCTTTCTATTTTCTTATGCCTTCTTTTTGGAATAGAAATGTTTAACCTGTATGTTAGAAGTATTTAACTTTTTTTATTTCAAAGAGTATCATGTTTTCTGTCTAGATGTCCCCCCCAAAACTTTATGGAGTCAGTGTGCTTTTCAGCTGTGGCTGAATCTACAGTTTGTGATTGATTCATCATTCAATGCTGGGATTAAGGCTGGGGTTAAGGATATGAGTGCTACACCTGCTCTAGGGTGAGTAGCCTGCATACAAGATAAATGACAGAAAGAGGCTGGTCTCTTCTTCCTTTGGTTGCTTTTTGTCTTCCACCACTATGACTTGTTGCCCCACTACCTTGGATCAAGCTGATTACTGATTGAAACCTCTACAAATTGTGAGCTAAATAAACTTTTGCTCCTTTAACTTTGAGCTTCCAGCGTTTTGTCTCAGCAATGAGGATACTATCTATCAGAAAAGTAACAGGGGCTCACAACACCAACAATGACAGCAACAACAAAAAGAAACACGGGTGTCCCAGAGGAGACTTTTGACTTGAATTTCTGAATAATGTTAAAACTGATAAGACTGGGTTGACTCTGCAAGAGGAATTGAATGTATTTTGCATAAGGAGATGGAAAGGAACTTTTAGAGGGTAAAGAACAGAATGTTATGGTTTGGATATACAATGCCTTAGAGATGTGGCTTTCTGAAGAGGTTTTGGTTATGGCAGTACTACACTCACTGGGGGATTAATCCATTGATGAGTGTCAGCTGAGTCCACTGTTAAGGGTCCAGGTGGAGGCGGTGTGCTACTGGAGGTTTACTTTTCAAGTATTTCTCTCTTGCTCTTCCTCTTTTCTGTAGTTCTCTTTATGGGCTATTATGGGTTCAGCAACTTTTCTCTAAAATGTACTTCTACCATGCTCAATCTGCCTTAGAGCCAAATTAAACCTTTTCTCCTATTAAGTTGTGTAAATCAGGTATGTAGTTCCAATGACAAAAAGCTGACAATACACAATGGCACTCACAAATGTAGTATTTCAAAGAAAATTATGTACTTCCCCAATATATATGTATATATATATATATATATATATATATATATATATATATATATATGTGTGTGTGTGTGTGTGTGTGTACATACACATTTTGCTATATATATTTTGCTTAAAAGACCATGTTATCATATAATTAAAAGAATTTCATGCTGCTTTTTCAATTTGGATATTGTTTATTGCTTTTTCTCTTCTTAATGCACTGGGAAGATCTCTGAGAACAATGAAGAGTAAAAGAAATAAGAACAGATATGCTCATATCATTCCACGTTTTAAAGAAAAAAATATTCTTTTTATCAAGTAAGGATGGTATTATTAGCTGTGAGTTACACATCATTTGTCAATGCAAAAGTACTCCACTTTATTCCTAGAGTTTGTTGAAAGTTTTTTAACATGACTGAGGACTGATACATTTATGTAATTTTTGCACTTTAATACATTAGTATGATCTGTTGCATTAATAGCTTTTGAATAACAAACTAACCTTGAATTATCAGATAACTCCCACTTGGTCATAGTGTGTAGTACTTTTTACATGATGGTAAATTTGGTTTGCTAATATGATGTTAATAAGATTTCTGCCTTTGATTTCATGAAATATTCTGTTTTGTTTACTGTGCTGTTATTATGGTTTAATAGTTTTTGTTTTCCTTTCAATTCTTTTTTCTGGTTTAAGAATCAAGGTAATACTGACCTAATAAGACAAGTTTTGTTTCTACTGTTATCACTAGGAGACTGATAGCATTTCTTGATTAACGATTTTATAGAATTAATGAATAAAGTCATTTGATCTAGAGTTTTTTGTTTTAGGAAAGATTTTAAATCTTTCTCTCAATTTTATACTTCTATTCATAGTTTATAATTCTTCTTGACTCTACCTCCATAATTTGGGTCTTTCTATGATTTCCATTTTTCTCAGTTACCTAAATTTTCATAATATATTTTAAAAATTATGTTCCTTTGTGATCTTTCTGAATTTGTGAAAGTCTCAGTGATAACCCTTTGTTTAGTGGCAGATCTGGGAGTCTGCTTTTCCCCTCAAAGGTTTGTAATAAGAGTTTGTGAATCTTGATATTTTAAAATATATTTTAGTTTATTTTCATCCTAATCTTTTAATAGTCAGCATCATCAGCATCATCATCATCATCATTTTGCTGTATGGGGCCTTCACACTTAGCTACGTCAGCAGCCCTTTTTATTATTATAATTTTGAGACAAGATCTCACTCAGTTATCTTGTGTTTGCAACCCTCCTGCTTTAGCTATCCAGAGTACTGTGATCACAGGCTCTTAATTATCATTATTATTCCTTACTTTTATTTCTTCAAGTTAGTTTTCCATCTTGTAGTTTTATAAGGTTAAATTCATTGTATGAATTTGGGATTATTACTTTCTGCATAAGACATTCAAAACTATGAATTTTCTAGAGTAGTGTTTTGGTTACACTCCATGAGGTTAGTAGGTTGTATTTTAGTTTTTTCTTAGTTCAAAATATTTTAATAGTTTGTGAGTTTTTATTTATGGCTAATTAAGAGTATATTTTGAAATATCCAAGCATTTGAATATATCTTATTTTGTTATCTCAACCTAGGCAGCTGTCCATGCTTTCTCAATTTTCAGCCACTTTTGAATAACAACATTTTAATTAAGTAATTTCTTTTGAATACAATGTTATGGAAATAGTAAGATGAAAATTATAATTTTACAATACACCTACAAATATTTTATCACATAAAGGAACTGTAAGGCAAGTGACAAGATGCTTTCACAAAACTATAATTTTAGCTGCAAAACTTGGCAGACAGACAACTCTGAGGACGCTAACTTAATATATTCATTGAAATTTTAAACACGACACTTATATTGAAAGATTTCTTTACTAAAAGTTTATTAAAGAACTACACATACATACACAAATTATCTTTTTAAATTTTTCACATGATTCGCTTTTGATAATAGGATACTTCATTTACTATACTCTATTTTTTAGCAAATACTTTTAAATTAATAGTTTAAATAGATGATAGGTGTTTTAATGAATAATCATTCCTATGAATAGGTACTGCAAGCCAGACAGTGAAAAAAATGCAATCACTTCTCACTTTTGAGTCATAACTTCCTACCTTGTGTTTTGCATTTAATAACTGGGTTATTCGTGTCAAATCACATCTCTAAGCCTCAAATTCTTCATGAGCAAGATAACCGTAAGAATATTGCTCCTGTTCTTTAGGATTTTATACAGAATAAAAAATAGCATTTAGAAGTTATAAGGCTTTATGTTAATATATTATTATCTTCTACATTGATGTTATTAAAAATAAAATATAAAGCAGCATAGATGCATGGTTGGGTTAAGTACTACAGAGAGATATAAGTAGATAACTTGGAAATGATGAAGTCTTCAGTAACCAGTAAAATAATTACTCAAAGACTAAGAGTCAATAAATGTTTAGAGCCTCTCCCAGACCTGCATTATACAAAAGGCAAATATCCAGGAGTAGGAAGGAGGATACGTATATATCTTGTCATATTTTATCTCCTTTTTGTACCCCTTATTTATGGAAAGTAACATCAGGAGAGGTCACACAAGATACTATTGATTTTATCCTGGCCTTTTAAAGATTGCCTTTATTACATTATAAGTAATGGTTTATACATTTATTTCTCTTATGTGTTTTTTGTTGTTTTTGCTCTGTTTTATCAACTCAAAATCTTACATCTAAATAGACATATTTGAATGCTTTATTTGGTTATATTCTGTTTGGTTCGCTGCAGATAAGGGTCACATATTCAAAAGAAACAAAGAATTAGGAGTCAAGAGTCCTCAGTGTATGCATTTGTTCTGCTATTGAATGATCCTTGAGCTTTGGAGACAAAAATTCTTTCTGGATTTCATTTTATTTTTGCCTCAGTAATACAAAGATAGTTCCAGTGTAAAATCTCCTGAGTTTACTCAGACATTTTACACTAAAAACTTTTCACATAGCTTCTGGGATTACATTAATATTTACTTCATCAATAAATTTCTTCTCTTATTTGTGCAAAGAATCTGATGGAGTATCTATGGTCACCATTGCAACCCTATGGGAACAATTTTTCTGTCCATGTTTGATTTGTATGGAGCTTACTGTTTAATGGTGATAAAAGTCACTGTCAACTTGTCAACTCGCCAAAGGGGTTATAAATGTGAGAGTCCTGCTAAATTTTGAGCTTGTGACCCTCCTGCCTGAATCTTTGAAGCAGCTAGGATTACAGGTATGTACCAGCACACCCAGGTAAGATTCACTCTTTTTCATACCGGTTTCAACACTTAAATAGACGATAAACTGGCACAAGTTCATTACAGGACTCAGACTCTGATGTCCAATGTGATGAAGTCAGTAATGCCTTGCTGTGTTAAACGTTTTTGTACTTGGTGTATGTAGGGATAATATCATATCGATTCTAAGAGAAAATGAAATAATTCTAAGAGAAAATGTTTCATTTCATATCATTGGAAATACCAGGATCAGTATCAAAGGCAAGAATACAAAGGAGGCTCAAACTACAGTGCTGTTGTTGTTTGCTCTTCTCCCCAGTGTTACAGAATTATCTCTACTATAAAAGCAAGTAGACTGGTGCTCTTCTGTCTTGTTTATCTTCTTACCATATGTTGCTCTAACAATACTTCCTAATAGAAAGCAACAACAATAATCAGATTTATTAAAATTTCTAACAGTAAAATCAATGGCCTATTGGCAAGATACTGTGGCTTTCTCCCAGTGAACTTTGTGCCAAATATTTTCAAAATGTAATAACTGACCTGTTTAGAAAATATTTTTCTCATGTTGAAATTATAGTAGCATAAGAATAAAATATCTGTATAAGTCAAACTTAACAAAGTATTTAGTTTCACCTCAAATTATGGTCTAATTTGCTGAAGAGTTCACTATTTCATTTTAACTTTCTACAGAAACCTAGCAATATATGTTTTGTGAATATTCAATAACATTTTACTTATGATCATGATTGCATGTCATGAACTACTTTTGCTCCAGCAATAGTAGATGGCACTTAAATGATGAAGTGGCTGGCTTGGTTTCTTAGTTCAAGGTTGCATATTTCTCTTGCTACATTGAGTATAGTTGTGCAATTTTTTTTTCAATATAGTTAGGATCCTATTGTTATTGTCTTCTGACAATTGTCATCATGGTCTTTGTTTACTTTTTAAAAGGTGATAGAAAATCAAATTTAGGGGCCTCACAGAAAGTAGACAAGGTCTCTACTGCCAAGCTATAATTCCAGTCCATAAGTGACCCGTTTTTTAATTTATAGCTTTTTACTCTTTGATGATTCTGTATAAATAGAACCTATTCTTTTCAGCAGCTGCTTTTTAAAAATTTCCCATCTACATCAAGCATATAATGGACTTCTTCACTTTGTAACATGGTGTGTTAGTCATACTTCTAGTTGTGGAGACAAAATACCAAACATGTAAAGAGGAAAGGTTTATTTAGCTCACAGTTTGTAAGTTTCAGTTCTTAGTTGGCTGGCTCCAAGACAGGGTGGCACAGCAGAGAGGCATCACAAAGGAAAAAGAGTTCATGGTGGGAAACAAGAAGTGAAGTAGCAAACCAGCAACTGACAAGTGAATACAACAGCTTCTTTCTGTCCCTTATATCTTATCCAGCCTTCCCAAGGTGAGCCTTCCCATTACCCACTCCATGAAGTATGCCAAACCACTCAGTGGACCACTTTAATAATTGTACCTCCCTGATACCAGCATCACAGTCTTTAGCCCACCATCACACACTCTAGATCCAGCCACCTCTGAAAAGTTCCACCTATGACTGCGTGAGGTTTTGGGTTAACATCTAGACACAATCTGTAACCTATAGCTATTTCTTCCTTACACTGGAATCTTTCAAGTCTGAAACTTCCTTTATAGTATATTTTTCCAGAGCTCCATCACTGGCTTTCCCGGTAGCCAGAAATCTGATTAACTATAGTTATACCTGTTTTAGATTTTTATACTCAGGGTAGATGTTCTCCTTTTGTCAGAAACTTAAATGATATGTGTAATCCAATCAAACCAAGATTTTAACAACTTCTGCTCCCTTTAAAACATAGTTGTCTGGCTTGCACTCTCTGGTATGAGCTGAAGGCCATGAAACCTCTGCACCCCTATCAGCCAGGGACCTTTGTGTTGGTCCCTTGGGTCCTGGTTGAGCCCTGCCCAGGGTCCCTAAGTGGCTGGGGAACTGCCTGCACTCAGCGATGTGAGCTGAAGGCCTGTGCAGAGAACCCCACCCAGCCATGAGACCTCAGCATCTCCCTTGGATCTTGGTAGTGCCCCACCCACTGACCCCAAGCAGCTGTGGAGCTTTGGTTTGCAGTGCAGCATGAGCTAAAGGCTGCATAGCATACTCCATCTAACTGCTGAGAACTTAAACTAGACCCATTCCTATCACCAAGCACTAAACTAAAGTCAGAATGGATTGAAGATCTATATATTAAAACAGAAACACTAAATCTGCTGGAAGACAAAGTAAGTAGACATCTCAAAGACATAGAAACAGGCAGAGAATCCACCAACAAAAATCAATAACTGGAATCTCATCAATTAAAAAGTTTTTGCATGCCAAGGAAATATCAAAAGAAATCTCCAACATAGTAAAAAGAAAACCTAAAAACTGAGAAAAAAAATCTTAGTCAACTGTCCCTCAGACAAAGGACTTATATCTAGAACATACGAAGAATTAAAAAAAAAAAAAGCAGACTCCCGAAATTCAAAGACCCAATGCAAAAATGAGCATCTGAGATGAATACACACTTGTCAGCTGAAGAAATACAAATGGAAAATAAATAAATGAAAAAATGTTCAGCATCATTGGTCATTAGAGAAATGCAAATTAAAGCCACATTGAGATTCTATCTTACTCTAGGAAGAATGACCAGGACCAGCAAAACCACCAATAACAAATGCTGGTGAGGCTGTAGGGAAAAAGGTACACTTCTTCACTGTTGGTGGGAGTGTAGACTGGTGCAACTACTGTGGAAATCAGTCTGGAGTTTCCTTAAAAAGCTGAGATTGGAAATCCCATTTGACCCAGCTTTTCCACTTCTGGGTATATTCCCAAAATAACTGAAAACATCATACCACAGTGATATATGTGCACCCATGTTTATAGCAGCACAATTTATAATAGCTAAAACTTGGAAACAACCCAAATGCCCATCAACTGAGGGATGGATAAAAATGATGTAGTATTTTTATACAATGGAGTACTACTCAACTACCAAGAGGACCACATTGAAGCTTTTATAGGTAACAAACTCACATGTGTAAATACCATATTGTATCCCTAGTATAAGAAAATGAATGAGTAAATAAGATCCAAAATCTTAAATAAATATTGTGAAAGAGTAAGAAACTGCTCACAGGGGAAAAAATAACTCAGAGAAAAGGAGAATAGAAGGAACAGAAAAGAAAAAAGATACAAATTTGTATATACACACAAGATAGCTAAGATGATTGTGCTACTAATTCCATTAGTTCTTGGAACAAAACAGTTAACATTCATATATTAGATCAATTTGCATATTTATATCCGGTAATCTGAGTAACTCTTTTATTTTGAAAGCCTATATTGTCATTGTTCTGGGCTCTGTGTTATTGTTATTTATTTGTCTCTTTTGTTTCTTGTTTTTCTCATAATTTGTTTTGTTTTGGTTTTGTTTTTCCCTCTAATACAGAAAGGATATATGTACATGTATAGGTTTATGCATGCCTAGACTTCTCCTAAAGCATTTACAAGAATTGATTTTATTACATATGATGGTATGAACAGTTACTTTGAAGAAAATATGATGCTATGGAAGCCACTGCTGATTTCCTATCATCTTGTTGTGAGGTTCAATAATGCTTTTATTCTTTGTTTTCATTTGTTTTAATCTGTTTTGCATTATTTAATTTCATTATGTGTGAAGGTATGGACAGCTATTTTGAAGAGAAGAAGAGACATTATGGTAGCCATTGTTGATTTTCCTGTTGTTTGTTTTTGAAGGCACATAATGCTCTCATTCTTTTGTTTTGATAGGTTTTACACTATTTTGTCTTGCTTGAATTCATTGTGTGTGAAAGTATGGACAACTATTTCAAAGAATACAAGAAACATTATGGTAGCTACTGTTGATTTCCTGTTGTCTTGTTTTGAAATCCTGTGTTGCTTGCATTGCTTTGTTCCAATCTGCTCTGTTCTATTTTGTTTTGTTCCATTAGCTTTAAAATAAAAAAAATTGAAATAAACATAGTTGTCTGAAGCTTTTATCAATTACAAATTATTTATCATCAACATATTTATCTCTTTAATATCAAATGTATCACTGTAATCCTGCTCAAGAATTTATTGCAAAAATTGTGAAATTAAGAGGTTAGATAGGGGGATGATGAGGGAAAGAAAATGATACAAGTATCTATGAACAGGTATGAATTAAATATGGTGGGTTTCATTTTAGTTAATTCATACCTGTTCATAGATACTTGGATATACACATACTCATATACCCACATATATGTTTGTGTGTGTGTGTGTGTATATATATATATATATATATATATATACATACAGATATGTATCTCTTTCATATATATACATATCTCTCAAATAAATGTACATGTCATATACATATCTCTCCCATATATACATGTATATGTGTGTGTGTATTTACATATCTCTCTGTATTCTATGTATTAGTAGAGGTCAAAGAGATTTCGTGTGACTAGTAACAGAAGAGTCTATCTCTCAGAGACTTTTCTATTACTAGTCAGATGAAATCTGTTTGACTTTTGCTAATCCTTACCAATTAGTATTTGACAAACACTAATGAGAATTATTTTTATGGCTTCCAGCAACATTAACCTGTGCAGACACATCATAAATTCAGTGTTACCAGTAGTAAGGTTCAAAAATGCTATTTTGGACTTCTATCTGAGATCAGAATTAGAGGACAGTATTTCATAGGAGAGGATTTTTCTTATTAAAGGAGAGAGGTTTTCTCTTACTAAAGAACATTTTCTCCAGCAGGAATGCAATCGTTTTGGGCTTCCTGTTAATCTCAGGAGCTTGGGGGACACCCAAAAAGTTATAGTAAAGGAAAACACAGAGCAGACAGTTCAAGTTTCAAGTCCCACTGCTCTTGCAGCAGACTGGGGTAAGCTGCCTGGTCTTGAGGACCAGGGGCCTGGGACTAGCCTCAAACCACACAAATGAGAGTAAAATACAAACATAAACTGCTATACTCGCCATGATCTCTGTTTCTGAAGTGCAGCTGTTTATCTACTTGAGTCCCAGTCATTTTTCCACAAGTAGAGCTTCCTAAAATTGAAAAACTAAAATAGTTTGGAATTTGGTTTAGAGATATGAGACTAGATCATCCCACTTGATTAAAAACACTTTTGATACAATGGATTAGTAATGTCAGAAAAAGAAGAACATGATCGGAAAGACTCGAATTCCCAAGAGAACAGTTGATTGACAGAGTTCTACTGTAGTGTAATGCATCAAAGAGGATATTTTGGTTTGTGTGTTTGTACATGACACAGGTCTCTACTACTACATAGTATGTCCTTAGTTTGTACTGTCACAATGTCCTCCTTAACTGAACCTTTTTGGAACATTTACCTTTCCTACTGATTTTTTGTCTTTGAGGGAAGAGCCAGACATTTTTCAGTGCCATATTCAGTGTCTAAGCTAGATAAAGAAATACCACAGTGTTTGTACAAATCTGCCTTTCCAATGGATGGCCTTCAGCCAACCACTCAGTGAATATTTTATTGCACCACATAAAGACAACCATGATGAAGGACTTCCATAACTGCTTCAGAAAGCAGCATGTGTTGAAGCAAGGGAGAAAACTTTGAAGGGGATTAATAACAACATGTCTTAAAATGTAATTTTTGAATTTTCAAATACTCATATTCTGAACATGCCTCACATTAACTTTCTAGTTTCTCAATTGCAATCAATGAAGAAAAAGTGTATTTCTTTATGGATTCTCCCACTGTCCAAAAAAAGTCCCATTTGTTTTTCATACCCATGTCTCTTGTCCACAACTGATATAAATTCTTGTAAACAATATTTATGCTCTTTTCCCAAATTTGATTATAAAAATACTCTTCACTCTGATCCACTGAGCAGTTTTCCAATGACTGTCTACTATGGCTGCACAACTCCCCTGGCCTTTTTCTGCCTAGCTTCTGTAATGGCTCAAGAAACCATTTTAGTTTAGAGAATCCATGGTGTCAAGATTTTCAGTTTTAGCATCAGTAATACAAGATAAAATGAAAATTAAACCTTTTACTTAAACATGTTTACAGTTCTTAAGAAAGTGCATGTTTGTCAGTTTAATTCATATAAAAATAAAACCTGTAATACATGATATTCATCAAATTACTGTTTAAAACAAACAGAAATGTCACTATTTAAGATCATCAAGCACCCAGCACGGGCAGAAAGAGCCAGAAGAAGATCCACCTCTGCCTGCCAGTTGCTGTCACCAGAAGGCCCTTTCCTCCACATTCCCAGAGCAGGCAGAGAGAGCCAGAATATCCGCCTTCACCTCCAGGGAGCTACCACCAGAGGGCTCCTTCCTGCAGGCAGCCAGCAGGGGCACAGACATATAGCCAGGAAAGCCCTGAGCATCTGTAGGCCACCATTGAAGGCCTTTGGTTCCACTGGACAGCCATCAACCACTAGCAGAATCAGACAAACAAACTTCTGGGTGTCTGCCACCAATGTGGGAGTCCCAGTGTAGACACACAGGCTGAGAGGAGCAGCCCCACCTCCATGCACCCCTGATCATCAGTGAAGCCCCAGTGTTGCTGCACAGGTCTGGAGAAGCCTGCTCCACACCCTGCTACCTCCCAGTAAATCTGGAACTAGAGGACCCCAGGTGCCTGTCCTATTCCCCTACACTGCCTAAGGGCAACCAACATGTGAAGTGCCTGGGGCCCCACAACCAGCTTGTTGAGAGGAACCCAGGAGACTGTCAAGAAGAAGAAGCAAACGGCAAACTGAGACCTCCAGCCCACACACAATAAGCCTGGGAGATACAGTCATGGAAGAAAAAAAGTCACACACCTGAAATCTTTGTAAGGATAGCAACTAAAGTAAGAAAACAACTTCATGAGATTGTAAAAGCAGTCAAATCAGAAATAATGTCTCAGGTAAAAGAAGAAATCACAAACATACTGAAAGAACTGTTCAGTCAGTGTAAAGAAGACATAGAGAAAAAAGAGGAGCATAGGAAAATGATGGAAAAAAGGAATTACAATGCATAAAACAGATTCAAAGAGAGATCCAGAAAATTAAAAATTCAATCAAAATCTGGCAAAACCACTTGAAAGAGACTAAAGATAGACTTTCAAATCTTGAAGATAGGATTGCAACTAGTGATCATGAAAGGAAAGATCTCTTAAAAATAACACAGAATCAGGAAAAACCAATTCAATGGCTGCAAGATGATGCAACAAAGCATAATTTAAGAGTGATAGGTGTAGGTGAAGAAGCAGGAGTCAACAAAACTGAAATTAAAAGGATATTCACAGAAGTAATAGAAGAAAACTTTCCAAATATGGGAAATGGCTCTGACATGCAGATAAATGAGGCATATAGGACTCCACTAGCCATAGCCAAAGTAAATCTACACCCAGACATATAATAATCAAGATCCCAGAAAATCAGCACAAGAACAGAATATTAAAAGCTTTAGAGAAAAGAGACAGATTACCTATAAAGGAAAAACAATTACAATCACAGCAGACTTACCAACACAAACCATCAAATCAACAAGAGTTTGTAGTGAAGTGTTTCAAACCCTGAAAGAAAATAACTTCCAACCCAGACTGACCTACCCAGCAAAACTACCTTTCAAAATTGATGGAAAAATAATATACTTCCATGATAAAGATACAACTGAAGGAATTCATAACTACCAAACCAACCCTACAGAGAGTGCTAAAGGATATTCTAAAGAGAGATAAAAATGACCATGGTTCCAGGAGCAGCAGCAGAGGGGGATCGCCAAACAAGACAGGCAGTGGAATGAAGGGGAAAAGTGAGGGCCAACAGCAGGAGGATAGCAGGGCAGAGACAAACCAGTACATGCAGGTTGTAACCATTAATGTAGATGGCCTCAGTTCAGCAATAAAAAGAAAAACAGGGAAAGCGGATCAAGAAACAATATCCATCTATATACTGTATACAAGAAACATTTAATTTGCAAGGGAATTCATAGACTGAAAATCAAAGGAGAGAAAACAATTGCTGCTCCATGTGACAGGAGACAAAAAAAAAAAAAAAAGCAAGAGTAACTTGCCCATCAAGTGCAGAATGGATAAGAGAGATACGGTATTTTCATGCAGTGGAAAGCTACCCAGCTATACAGCAGAATAATGTCAAGGCTCCTGTAGGTAAATGGATGCAACTGGAGATCAAGTTCATGGGCAAAATAGTTCAAACTCATAGGTGTGAACCCTAGCATAAGCAATAAAAGGAGTTAATGGGATCCAAAAGCAAATTAGTTAATGTAAGAGCAAAGGGGAGGAAACACCTGGGAGGGAAAGGTGGAAACTACTGTTAATTTCTTATTGTCTTTTCTTGAACCCTTGCATTGTTTACACCGTTTTGTTAGGTTTGGCTTTGTTCTGTCTTGTTTTGTTAGATTTTATGCTGTCAGATGGTAGGGGCAGCTATTTTGAATATAATGGGATATTTTATGGTAATCTTGGTTTCCTATTATATTGCTTTGAAGTCTTATAATGCTTTCATTCATTTGTTTGATTGGTTTTATTCTGTTTTCTTTGATTTTATTATATGTGATGGTATCAACAGCTATTTTGAAGAAAACAAGACACTATTGTAGCTGATTTACTATCATCTTGTTTTGAAGTACTACCATGCTTTTGTTCTTCTGTTTTGATTGGTTCTATCCTGTTGTGTTTTATTTGATTTTATCATGTGTGATGGTATAGACATCTTTTTTTGAAGAAAATGAGATATTATAGTAACCATTGTTCACTTCCTGTTATTTGGTTTTGAAGTCCTGTAATGCTTTCATTCTTTTGAATGTTTTGTACTATTTTGTTATGTTTGGTATTATTAAGTGTGAAGGTAGGCTCAACTATTTCAAAGAAAAGAGACCTTACGGTAGCTACTGTTGATGTCCTGTTGTCTTGTTGTGAAGTGCTGTGTTGCTTGCATTGTTCTGTTCTGATTTGATTTGTTCTGTTTCTCTTTTGTTTTATTCTCTTTAAAAGAAAAAAAGATCACACATCTAAAATATTACATTATTTATTGAAGTGATAAGAAAAATTGGTTAAAATAAGAAAATAATCAAACAAAAATAACCAGGACTTAAATCATCTCTAGATATGAGATCAAATGCTTTCAAGACTCAGGAATAAACATAGTAGATTCCATTTAACACTTTAAGAGCACATCCCCAGACAATAACAGATAAAGGTCAGAATTTATTCATTTATTTTATAGCTTGGGGTTTAGAGAGGGAGCTGATAATAAGCATTTGCCCAGATCCTGAGGGACTATTTGAATACTTACAGTGATGATTTTGGCTGTCAGTACTGGGGGAGGCTCCTGGCATGTTAATATCAAAGATCAGGAAATTTAAAAAAACGAAAATAATTGCAATGTACTGTTCCAAACCCCTGCTTCTGGGAAGTTGTTCTCAAATTTTAGCCATCATAATCTCATGGAAGGCTAATTAAAATTAACATTGCTGGCTCGACTTTCTAATGTTACACCACAACCTGCAACATTTCTCACTCAGAAGGCCTTGAGAGGGACCCAAAAACTTGAATTGCAAAAACCTTTCTGATTATGCTAATGCTACTGGTATGGTAAACACATTTAAAGAACTGTCATGGTGACATAAATCACTTTGATATCCTCATTCAGAATGTCCTATACTTCCCCTTCCATACATACATCATAACTATAATCATAAGCAAAATGTCTTCCTTCTAGATTCTAAATTCCATCAGGGTAAGATCTGTTCTATTCAACACTGCATATTCACAAAACAGGAATTAAAATTTCCACTGAACAAAAAATTAGAGTTTAAATGTTCAGAATACTGCTATATTGCTTCCAAGTCTATGAATTATTTATTTCTAAGACAACTTTGCTCACAGAGCAATAGCAAAATACTTGTTCATTACAGGTTAGTAAGAGTTAAAAGTCTGGGATGAGAATTTGCTATTGTTGTATATCTTCTGCCTTGAAAGTTGAGAGCATCAAAAAAGTGGGTTTAAATTACAAGAGGCCTTAAGGAATTACCCTAAATATTTGCACTTGATTGCTGTTTGTATCATGCGTGCTTACTAGGAAAAAAGACTTAATACAAGACATACAAATATGTAAGAATTTACAAGACTGGCTTTGCAGGTCACTGTATAGCCACCCACAGAGGCAGATGCGGAAGAGTGCAAAAGGGCTGTCTGCGCACCGGAGATGTGATAGATCCAGTCATAGGCCTGGAACTGGGAGGACAGTCCCCTGGGAATGTGTGTCAGGAGGCCAAAGGGTCTGCCATGGAAGGCTGAAAAGTCTGTGCAGGAAGTCAGGAGACAACAGCCAAGCTGCAGGCGAAGACTAGAGCTCCTCCGAGAAAACAGAGGAATCCTTTTTTCTTCATTTCCCTTTCATAGCATTCTGGTGACAGTCTTCCCCAGGGTGGATCTTTATTCCACAACCAGAGCTATGCTGAGCTGACTTAGTTGGGCATTTTTTACTCAAAATCAATTAACTCAACATATTAATGAAAAGTACATGATTTTGTCATAACCTAGCCTTTCTAAATAGAAGGAATTCCTAAAACATTGTGTAAAATGAAATTTTAAAAATTCACACAACTTTTCATTAACATCAGTGTAACACAAAAAAGACAAACAAAGAAGTGCAGATACACAAAATGTCTTACAATGTGGTCCAACAACTTCAACATTATTAGAGACCTTCCTTCTTGAGAATTCTCTACTTTTCCAACCATGTATACTCAGATAAAATTAAGGCTGTGTGCTGTACAGCCTTCTTAGAGAAGGGATGGGTAAAACACTGATAATGCTAATAAGTGTCAGGGGCTGAATTTTTGCTTCTTATATTTTTACCAAGAAATATTTTTGATAGCAGATTTTAATGCAGTTCCAAGGGAGAGTTGCTCTATTGAGATTTGAAAGTTTTAGACTATGTTTAATAAGTTTATCTTTAAAATAGATCTGTGTTCAATATAGAGCAGAATGCCTCTCAATATTCATCAAAAGCATTAAATAAATGGCATCTTGACTTGTCGTATTCTCTTTTATAATCTATATCTTAGGAGAAAAAAATACAAAAAAAAAACCACGAAAGGAAAAAAAGGGAATCAAATAGGTAAGTTCTGCTCTACATGGTACATGAGAGTGAATGTTCCACTAAACTTTATGAAATGCAATATAAGAGAAAAGCAATGTCAGTCCACCCAGCTTTGATACATTATGAAAAGACATGTATTTATTCTTAGAGGAAAACAACTTTACTTGTCTCTACAATATAATTTTCATATAATATATGGAAATATTTTATTTATAAATGTCCACGTACAAGCATGCATGAAGGCACACACACACACACACACACACGTCTTGCCAAATGACCAATTCCTCCAAGGCAGGGGGTCCATTTCAGAGTGTGACACTCAAAAACAATTGTTGATCAAAGTAACTAATTTACAAAGTGAACTGAATGTCTATTAAGCAATAATTTTCTATTATTTCTTCAAACCCTAGTAAACACTTCAAACCTTTAATCTCTATGAATTTGCTGTTTTATTTTACTCACATCGACACAGTCAGAGACCACCATAGGGGCAGTGGATGAATAAACTCCTGGATCCCTTAACCTATTACTCATTAATAATATGATTTATGTTTTCTTCTGAGGCAGTCAGGCACTTAAAGGCTGTTTCCTAAAAAAACGTTGCCTCTTCATGTACAGATCCCAAATAAGTAACCAAGAGGAGAACAAATCCTGACTTTTATTTTGTAACACAGTGAGCCAAATCATTTGTGAACTCTGCATTAAGGCATCTTAGTCATTTAGGGTATATCTGTTTAAAAGTTGGCAATGCAAAAGCGATTAAACCTAAATCTGCATAATCTATCTCATCTCTTCTCAAGGAGGATGCCAAGATAAGAGAGTTACAAGGACTTGAAGCTATGGCACTCCCAGAAGTAAACATTGCCCTAACCCTAAATTCATGTCGGAGTCCAACAGAGGCTCACGAGACTGAGACAGCCCCGAGCAGAACAACAAATTCACTGAGATCAACTCATGGTCTCAAGAAATCAGACCATCTTGCAAAAGCAGACTGAGATAATGATAAACCAAACTTTAGCCCACCTCAATACATTTATAAAACTTAGCCTGGTTCTTTTGTGAACAGAAAATCTGCCTAGTAAATCTACCTATGCCTCTCAATGATGCATCCTAAAATTCTTTTTCTCAGAGTCCGCAAACCTAGACCATGAGGAAAGTGACTTGAGGTGCCATCTTCTTTTGGGGAGACTTTCTCAAAGACCAGCTGGTAAAAATGGCAGTGAATTTACACAATATTTCTTCTGTTGTGTGGTTTATTTGACTTAGCAGATTTTCAACATTAATTCATACTGTAGCATGTATCAAAATTCCCTACTAAAAAAATGAAAATACATATATACACACATTTTTTGTTCGTTTATCTGCCAATAAACTTTGAATTATCAGGGGAATTCTGTTTAACTTTCTGAATAATCACTGAGTCCTCCATTGTCTAGATCCACTAGCAGTGAAAAAAGTCAAAATTTACTATATCCTGGTCAATATTTATTATTTGTTTAAAAAATTAATCTGAATAATAGTCACTGTAATGGATATGTCCTTGTGCTTTTGATTTGAATTTCCTGAATAAATAATGACAATAACCATCTTTTTAACATGCTTAATCTCACAATTTTTAAATTGTAGTTGCTGTTGAATCTTATATTCTAGCCACATGAACAGACCTATTTCTTCTCTTTTCAGCTTGAACTCCTAGTCATAAAAAGATCTATTATTATTTTTAATATTTACTATAAACCAAATAAAAACTTTGTCCTTGAAATTTTCAAGTGTTGGTTATATGCATTGATGTGGTATGCAAAATGGATTAAATAAAATAAAATGTAAAATTAATTATATTGTTTGGATAAACATTTAGACAATAAAACACCATGCCATTTTGCTTCTCTCTCTCCTTTTCTTTCTTTCTTTTTTCCCTTTCTTTCTTTCTTTTCTTTCTTTCTTTCTTTCTTTCTTTCTTTCTTTCTTTCTTTCTTTCTTCCTTCCTTTCTTTCTTTCTTTCCTTCTTTCTTTCTTTGTGACAACACTTACAGTACCACCACAAGAGTCATTTATCACTTTCAAAGTTCACACACATTTCTTAATGAATGAAGTTAAATGTTCTTAATATGATTCCCCACCCTGCAGTGAAAACTGCTGTTTATTATGTGATTAAGGTAAAGGGTCCCCAGATTATGAATATTTAAGTTGCCACCTGGTTTTCAATTTTGAAAACACTGAATTAACACAGAGGTATATCTGTGAGATTTCTGTAGTCATAAATAACTTATAGGATGCTAAAACAAGGCTTATCAACTTGAACACTTGGGGAAGGAGTTGAAACTGCTGTGCTCTGTTAGATTCCACTGAGATCATCTATTCATACACTTCACTTAAACAACTTATGTCACTGAACAAGCTCTTCTTTTAATCATTTCACTTTACTTTAACCCTGTAGTCTTCATTTTCTGAATCTATGTTGTGATTTGAGCTCCAGGGGAGAGTGAAGAGATTTCTCCAAGTGTTGTGGCCAATAAATATTGTATAACAAATAAGTAGGGCTCCAAATGAAAGCATCTGGGCAGAAAGACTGGTAAGGCACTAGGCCACAGTGGCAAATCTTTCTACAGTGAGGAAACAAGTGAATATATTTTTATGTGAAGTTAAAAACCCATCTAAGAGGTTACATTCAAGGAGTAGTTTGCCTGAATAGACAACCTACATAGCAAAAACAGAGGGTTCAGACTGAGGGTTGAAAATAATTCACAAGGGATCTTGTAGTGATATTGGGGGATGTCTTCACTCCACTAAATCATAAGGATGTGTCAACTCAAATATCTCTTCCATGAAGCCTTAGGAAGCTAAATGATATTTTAGGTTTGTTACTCTCTTTTTGCTGGGACAAACTACCTGACAGCCACATGTTAAAGATGAAGAGGTTTATTTGAGTTCATAGTATTTAGGGGTTTTAGTCCACAGTTGGCTGGATCTCAGGCATAAGCATGGCAGAGGGCTATGGACAAAGAGAAACAGTTCAAAGTGTGGCAGGCAGGAAGCAGAGATGGCTTAAGAAAGGAGGAGGGATATAAACTGTTCCAGGGCATGTCCATAGTGACTTACCTCTTCCCACCAGTCTACATCTCCCAACAGCACATTCCATGGACTAATCCACCAATGACTATCATATACCATGGTCCAATAATCTCCATAAAGCCCCACCTGTGAGTATATGAGACTTTGGAGGTACATCCAGATTTATTTATTTATTTGTCTTTTTTGAGACAAGGTCTTGCAATGCAGTTCAGGCTGGCCTTGAGCTCACTTTGTAGCCCAGGCTGTTCTTGAACTCGCAATGATCCTCCTGCCTCAGCCTCCTGAGTGCTGGGATTACAGGCATGAGCCACCACACCCAGCTGGTACATCTAGAATTAAACTGTAACATTAAACCCCTGGTCCCAAAAGGCTCATGTGCATCTCTTTATACAAAATGCACTTAGTTCAAGCTCAAGAATCATATAATTTCTAACAGTTTCTATACATCACATGAAAAAAAAGTCCAAAATGTCCTCTGAGTTTAAAAGCAAATTCTTGGCTTTGAGACCCTGTAAAAATCAACAGAACAATCAACACTTCCAACCTACAATGGCACAGGATGAACATTCTCACTTCAAAAGGGCAAAATGGGATGTAAAATAATGTCACCAAAGCAAGACCAAAACCCAACAGGACAAACATTAAATCCTATGGTACCATGTTCAGCACCAGGGGCAATCTGTGAACTTTAAGGCACTTATATTGCCCTTCTCCTATGGGACTACCAGTCACAAATTTTTTCTTGGGTTGGCTTTGCTCATTCCTTTCAGCATTCCTCAGATGATCTGTCTCCCCTGCCCTGGGTTGTCCATCAACCTGGGATCTCCATTGGACTTTAATCTTTCCTCTCGCAATTTTATACACTCAGGAGCACATTGCCTGCTTTTTCTGAAATCTGGGTGGAAGCCTTCCTGAGCTCACACCTTGTAAATTCAGCATGCATGTAAAACCAGCAGCAAGTGGAGCATGATATGGTCTGCAGCCAGCTGCAGTGGTGGATTATGAGCTTTTTGTATCTCATCAGTAATATAAATGGCTTCTGGGATCCTCAATGGGTTAACACAGTGAAATGAATCCCAGGAACCAATTCCTATTCTCTAAGATGCCAACATTCTGGAGCACGGTGGCCTGCAGCTTTTCTCAAAGCAAAATCTTTCACATTTGCAAGTATAATCTGCAAAGGTTCCAGTTCTTTTGGTTCTTATCCTTTTCTCAGTTCATATGTTCTACTGTTCTGTTTCAAATTTCTTGGTTTATTAATGGTAATTGTTTAAGCAACTAAGTTTTCCTCTGCTCCATCTTCACAGGCCACAAAGTATCCTTGAGCTCTCTTTCGGGCCATACTTAGAAATATTTTTTAAAGAATTCTGATGATTCTTTGCTCTTGTCTCTCAAAGTACTGCTGGCTATAAGAACCTAACAGTAGCCATGCCACCATCACCACATTAGACTGCCTCGAAATTTCTTTCACTATATTAGTCTATTGCCCTTAATATCAGTCTTCCACAACTTCTCTGGTCATCAGCAAAATGCAGACAAAATTTCTGCCAGAGTATAACACACAGGCCTAAAAGCCAACTGCAAATGTAATCCTTGATCCCACCTCCAACATCTTGAGCCTGGTCTTTACCAGCTTCATTTCTATCAGCATTCTGGTCTGCTGTGCTCTGACCTGAAAATCTCCAATCAGGCTTGGCTTACAGAATTCTACAAATGTTTCCTTAGTTGCCCTCTTCAAGCCCTACCAAATGCCTCCTGCAAACCAATTCAAAAGACTTCTGAACCACATGGTCAGGTAATGCCCTAGCAGTTACCCCAGACCTTTTTATGTAGAAGTCTGTCTTACTTAATTCTCTTGCTTTTTGAGACACAATACTTAACATTGAAAACTTGAAAGAGGAAAGATTTATTATGACTCACAGTTTGTAGAGATTTCAATCCACAGTTGGAAGACTCCAAGGCAAGTTTGTATGGTAGAGGAGAAAGAGCTTGTGGCATGTCAGTCAGGAGGGGACAGGCATCAAAGGAGGGTAGGAACATATATTTTTCTTGGTCATTCCCATAGTGACCCATCACTTTCTATGAGGCTTCACCTCCCAACCTCATATCCAGCTATAAATCCCTCAGTGGACTGATCCACTTTTGGAGCATCATATTTAGCTATAAACTCAGTAGTGTGCTAATCCACTGAGAAGCATCACACCTCCATGATGCAAGGACATCAACAAACACCACCTATGATTGGATGAGGCTTTGGGGGACATCTAGATAAGGTATCATTGAGTCTAAAAATTCCTTCTTTGATATGTAATTATTAAGAAACCATATTCTGATTTCAGGCCATGTATTTGTATTTCATCATCAGATAGAATATATACTTCTTTTAGAACATAATATATGTATATACTTTGTCAAAGCCAAACCACATATGATTAAATTAAAATTTTAAATTTACTATTGATTGAATGGATTATCAATGTATGGATATAGATAAATTGAAATGAATATGATTCAATTTGAATATCCTTCCTATTGACCTCACTTTATACTCCAAAATATAATTTTTCACAACAGAATGAAATTTCAGAATTGGAATAAGAGATTTTAAATTAGATAAGTAAAATTCCATGCTTTTAAACTCTCAAAGTATTTGTTCTTGTCTTTCCAATATTCATTACTATTGTTTCCTTAGGACCCAGATTTTTCTATGTAAAATCCAAATATAAGCACCATATTAATATTTCCACACTAAACAATGTTTCAAACTGCTTGACTACAGTTAATATTTGGACTCTTATGAGTGTGGCCACAAAATCAAGAATCAACTTTTTCATTTTTTTGGCAGTTCTGTGGCTAGAACTTTGAACTTTTGCACTAAGATACCCCTGACCCTTCTTAAGTTTTATTTCAAGTTAAGTTCTCACTAAATTTCACAGATTAGACTTAAACCCTTGAACTTGCTACCCTTCTGCCTTACAGCCTTCTGATTACCTAGGAGTATAGGTATATATCACTATGCCCAGATATACCCTAAATCAGTCAGTGTCTATGTTTTAATATTTTAATTCACAGCTTAAGTGCCATAATAACAGAGATTTAAACTATGCTATAGGAAGATTGATGACATTTAACCTAGTCATTATAATTAAATTTCTTCATTTCATTTCAAAACTGTGAAATTAAGATCCACTGTGGGTTATCACTTAGATCTAAAATTTCTCCAAATTTCACCTTTAGAAGGGAAGCCTAGTTGGAAATGACAGGTCCCTGGATGCATGACTGGCAACAGTGCATTCTCATCCACATCTCTGCTTTACTTTCTCTGTTTTTTGGTCACCATGTGATAAACTGCTTTCCTTTGCCATGCTGCATTGCCATGGAGCCAGCTGACCAAGGACTGAAACGACAGAAACTGTGAGCCCACTATAAAACTCTCCCCCTTTAAGATGCAGGTGATGGACACTTTGTATTATCAATGATAAGGCTGACTAGTACAATTATGGTGGTGTGACCTTGGGGTCTACATCTGATTCCTGGCTCCTTCTTCTCAGGTACTCTGCCTCTGCTCTGCTCTCCAGCTTTGATGGTCTAAGCAACTTTTCCTTCTACACCATGATAATTTTTGCTTTGGAGTCAGTCAGTCATGGGCAGAAACCTCCAAAATTGAGCCAAATTAAAACTTTCCTTATTTAAGGTATAGGTATTAGGTGTTTTGTCCCAGTGTTGGAAAACTTGACTAATACAGTCTGTGTCTGTGTGTGTTGTGTATGTATATGATCAAAAATTTTGTATGTTTTGACTAAGATACTTATTGTTATGGTTTAAGTAAAAAATGTCCCAATACTCTTACATTCAGAGATGGGACTTAGTTGAAAGGGGTAGGACACGGAGGTAATACTTGAAAGAATTTATTCTTTTCCTTGATTTCTCTTTTCACTCTGCTTCCTGGACAACATACAGTGACAATTTTCCTCTGCCATTCTCTTTCTGACTTGGAATCTACCAATCATGTATTGAAACCACTGAGGCTGTGATCCAAAATATACCTTTTCTCCTTTAAGCTATGTGTCAGATATTGTGCTTTGATGATAGGAAAGCTAATGCAGAAAATTCATGTGAGAAGTGTGGACATTGCTGTGACTGTACATGATCATTTACCTAGAAGCCTTTAGAACTTGTTTGTGCAAAGAGTTTGGGAAGGTCTGATGATGTTGGCTAAATAACCCCTAGAGTGCTATGGGCCAAACATAATGGAAGATTCTGTGTGGTGCTCAGAAAACCAGAATGCTGGCAGGAATGGAGGCATTCTTCTGGAGATTTCTAATGGGAACAATATTCACTTGGGAGTTTGAATGAAGACTGCATGTGTTATATCTTGGCAGAATATTTGCCTTCATTTTGCTCATTTCCTTGACTTTGTGAGAAACTGAGATTAACCACAATGCACTAAGAAATTTCAAAGTAGCTAAATGTTCAGACTGTGGTATGGGTACTGATTCCAATGGGAACCAGAAGAGAAACAAAAGTAGCAGAGTTGAGTTATTTGAAAGGATTGAGGCAGAAATTTCCCACAAATTTGGGGCAAAGGAGAGCATGGTTGCTAAAAAATATAACATAAAAATTCTAAATACTTTGTATAGGAGTATGAAAAAAGATGCCTTGAAGGAGTACAGAAAATCAGCAAGACCTAATCCATAACAGGCTTAAAAGTGGAGAGCTATCAATCTTTAATTTCAAAAGAGAGTCCCTAGGGTGTCTGCTAAGGCCACAGAAGGAAGTACATCCTCCAGTTTACCCAGTTATTAAGGCATTCAGAAGACGCTACAGCAATTGTCTAAGGAGGACTGCTTACTATTCAGTTTGAATGACTGTGACAACATTCATAAGATGGTGGTTTTGTAAGCATGAAGAATGCAATCATTTGGTCACAGAGACTTCCACTCAGATTTCAGAAGAAATCCTGGAAAACCACACAAAATGTGTCATATGTCAAAGTTGCATGAGAGGACTCCACGTGAACTTTTGACACAGATGCCAGAAGTTCAGTGGAAGGCACAGGAAGTTGGAGATGCCAGGATTAGGGTTCAGATCTAACATGTCCCCCACATGTCTCAGGTTCAGAGATGGGGACCATCTCGTCCTGTCATTCTGTGCCTCCTGGCCGTCATGTGGTGCAATGGTGGAGTATTCTGCCACAATCTCATTCTGCTATGCTACTTCTCCTTTGAGCCATCTGACTATGGATGGCAAACATGGAAACTAACAGCCAAAGTAAACTCCTTTAAATTTCAAGCTGTTATATACTGTAGCTCTGCAGAGGTAAACTGAAATAAACAGTTATTTAGCTGGTTGTATTTCTTGAAATAATTATTTGAAGAGTTTTGCTTTCTTTATACACACACTTCTTGTTTCATATAATTTTGTGAGTAAAATTATTTTATGATATTTACCTTATCCAAACCCACCTGTCATTAAAAAGTGCCTCATGGTCAAGATAATATCACATTTCTGTTGTGCATGAATTCAGGTATAAACAATGGAAAATAGAATAACTTCAACAAATCAGATCAATTCTAAATACAGCACTACTTGTTATGTGATATTACACATATATCACATGTATATTACCACATATAGTATTCTAATTAAATACAATATACAAATATACTATTATATATTAGTATAAGTAGTATGTGAATAGTATAGTATATCATGTAATATATTAATATTTATATTATACCATATACATAATATGTATTTATATAGTGCATGTTATAGAGCTCATATGAAAGAAGTTTCCAACAAATCTCAAATCACTGATAATATAAAAATAACTAAATAATATATATATAATATGCTATATGAAAGAGTTCTGGTTAACTAGATGATATAGTATATAAAATCTAGATTATATATACTATATACTATCTAGATTACATATACTACATATATAAAATACATATTATATATTGCACATATTTTCTTACCATCAAGTTTATTATCAAAATCACTTGGTGTACTATTTTATATTTGATGTTCTTGGAAGCAGATATAGGTGTATCAATATCTTAACTTCATGGATGTAGTCTAAGAAACTGTATTTTCAAGTGTTTTTGGTGATTAGTGGGATTTAGAAAACATAGATGATACATGTCATGCTTAGAAAATTAATATCAATTGCAAAAACATGATTATCTCCTTTACCACTGATTTAGAAAAGAGAGGGAAGATTGCAAAATTTTGGAGATAGATTAAAAACTCAGAGTTCACTTCAAGAGTACAGAATGGAATTTGAGATTAAATTATGAGCATATTAATTAATTTTAGAAATTAATAATCAAAGCATGAATGTTATGTATGGGTTAGCTTTGGAAAGAGATATTAATCAACAAAGTCTCAGTGATGATAGAAGACTGGCCCAGCAGGAACTTAACAGTGACAATAAAAATAGAGAAATAAAACTGGGTCACAACAAGTATGCTGTTTTTACTAATACCCATTGCGACTAAATTCTCTAGACCAAAATCATACCGTGTGTGTGTGCACGCGCGCGCATGCATGTGTGTGTGCACATATGTGTGAAATTTGTCTTTAATTTTTCAACCCATTCATAAAGTTTTCAAAATTCATCACAACTCCTAAGTTTTCACAGAGCAAATCTCATTCCTTGCCTTCCTAACCTTTGTCCCCTTCCCCTAGGGCTTAAGCAAATGTTGCAGCAATGGTTCCTTCCCATGACAATAGCCTCACAAATGGGCACTCCTTCTCAGGTCTGTAAGATATGTGATCCTAGATTGCAGTCTGCGGTATTAAAGCTACCATTGTAGATCCATTCCCACAGGGGTCAGTGTCTTTCTTTCAGAAGATGCTCCTATCCTGTTTACTCACATGAACAGAACAAAAGTTTAGTTCTGTGGAATACTCTGTGCAGAATAGAATGCTGGGCACAGAGGTGGTGATCGAAACAAACCTGCTTATAGTTCACTCTAATTGTAGGCATACTTCAGTAGCACATCAGATAAGGGTCACTATCCTAACCCAAGGAAACTATGTGCTGGAAAAATTAGTTTCTGACGATCTGTCAGGCAATAGAGACCTTTCCATATTCAATCACGCATTGACATTCTTAAAATATGAATTTTAAGATCTGAAGATACTGAAATAAAACTTACAAGGTTTTATATTATTAAGATAATCTCTATCCATTATTAAGCCTCCATTTAAAAAACTACCACCTATTTCATGCAGAGAAGCCACTGGAGGCTAAGTAAACAAGGTTTCAAGGGGAGGATGATCCTCTCCACCAGGATCAGCAGGACAGGTTAGGACTGGAAGACAAGGGGGTGAAAAATGTCTAATCAAAAATAAACAACCTTAATCTGAGTCCAGAAAAATGGATACATGTCTTTTCAAGTAAAGAACAGGAGTTCCCTTGGGGGAGAGAAAGCCATGTGAACAAAGAGTTAGCTCTGCTTTTTCAAATAGGGCAGCTACTCTTCTCTGCATAATCTTTGGCCATCATTCATCTTTACTTTGACACAACCTTTCCTTCAAGGATGTCCTTGGTGTTCATTTCAAAGAGGTGATATCTGTATACATCTGAAGAACAGAAAGACACTTCTTTAGAATTTACTACTTCTAGGTAAGTCCATGATAGCAACAATGAAGCAATAAAATACCTATACTCCATAGCGATCAAGTACTCCGTATTATCCAGGGCTCTAATTTCAGTCTCATCCCTCATCGCTTTAGTCACAACTTTTATAAGCTATTGTATTTTGCTCAACAATATCTATGAGCCCAGTGAAGGTCTGGGAAGTTAAGCACCATGGTGAATGTCATACAGCTGATCATGACTGTGTCAGGAGTAAAACTTCGATAGCCAAAGCTCAAATAACACTTTAACAGAAAGAGAATGAGATTCAAAATTCAGCCCATGTTCTTTGTTGTTAATCAGGCAGTGCCTCAAATATTCCACACTATACTCATAGAATTTTTACATTTTGAAATCATCTCCAAAGAGCTTTTTTTCTACTAAAAACATCATTTTGTCTACTTTTTTTTAATAATAAAGTACAAAAGTTACTTTGCGCATTTGAAATTGATGGAAAATTTACTCAGTCACTTGGAAAAAAATTAACACCTGAAATATAAGTGGAACACATTTCCAAATATCGTAATGGTTTAAAAGGATATAAAATGGGAAATCACTACTTGGTAAATGTATTGTATTTCTACTCACACTGTTGAACACCTTAAGAAAACAAAAGAAATATTTTCTAAAAATGCAGAAAACATACACAGTCTTGCCAGAGTGTATAGTGTTTGTAAGAGCAAAAACATTATTTTAACAAATAAATTATTCCTCTAGAAAATAGTAAAAAAAAAAAAAACTTCTTAAAAGCGTTAAAGGGAACATTTAAGTTGTTTTCAATATGCATAGTCTCTAACTCTAAGAAACCTTTGAAGGCTATTTAAGCAGCATTTAAAAAGGCTCAGGACTGTAAAGGTAAGTCCGCAGCTCACCAGGCACTGGCAGAAGATGCTTCTCTAGAATCTGGATCTCAGTGGCACCAACCTCGAGCTGGTATCCATGGCTACTTTCCACAGCACATACAAAACTCTTTGCCCCCAAATGGGGGAAAACGTCAAAGTATGGATTTCATTAAAATGTCCTATATTCTTCTAGATAGGTACTAACACACAAAATGCCAGGTCAAGTCCACCTCCCACTGTAGAACTTGTCGTGAGCCCTCTTAACAGGGAGAGTTTATTATTACTAATAATAATATGCTTATTATTACCATTGTACTCCTATTTTACCTGCACTTGAGGATTCCCTAGGATGTGAAACCAATTTGATTTACTCTGATATTCCCAGGACTTAATTCAGTGTGGTAAATAGTAAATGATAAATGAAAAAAGATGAAATTGACTTAGCATAATATGAACTAGTTTTTCAGAAGCTTGATGAGGAAGGGCAAAATAATTTTCAAATTTTCAATTATAAAACTAAAATTATCAAGTTATTTTAATACTATAACATTTATTTTCTTTGGCTTTAGCCAATTATGTTTTCATTGCTATCTAATTGATAAACTGCATGACTATTACTACATATATAAAGTATTAGTTTACAGAGTCCCTTAATGTTTATGTGTTTCTTCTTTAACAGGCAAAATAAATTGAAAAATATGACCAAACTATTTTAAAATACAGTATTCTACAGTGCATAAAGTATTGTCTAAGGACATATGTCTCTGTTTGATTGTTACAGTCAATTTCAAGTCTCCAGGAACAAAACCTTATAAAACAGCACTATGAATTTGGATTTGCGCATTACGGCCATAGCTTATCAGTGACACATACAGTTAAACAGATTTAAGAAACATGCTCACATAGACACCTTTATCATTGAAAATGACAGTTCTTTTGTTTCAGGAGCATAAACTAATAAATAAAGCCAGTAAAGTAATTGGAAGTAAAATACTGGTTGTGTTCACTTTATGAGTCCCTGTGGGCAGTTTTAATATAAAAGGACTGCCACATGTTAGCCTGTTATTTTGTAGTGAAATAAAGAGAAGACATAATATTTAGTGAATATTAGCACACTAAAAATAAACACACTAAAAAAGTGTGCTTACACAGAAGAGAGGCTCTAGCTAATGAAATTAATAACATCATGAAAGTGCAAAGTTCATTCCTTTAATTTTAGTTGGGCTTTTGTTTTATATATGCAGACATATATGTATTTATTTATTTATAAATTTTACACACACACACAAAAACATACAAATCAACCACGTTTAAGATTAGAAAGTTTAAGCTTATCCAGAAACAGAGAAAATCAATGAATTCCTTGTTAATGCTTTTGAATTGCATATGTATACATATTTAAACGGCAGTTCTCAATATTGATTACATTCATACATTCCTAATGCTGTATCATGAGAATAGACAATATACTTATCCCATAGCCCATGGAGTACCTGTAAAATAAAACTGATTACATTAGAACCCAAAGAAAATATCAATGCTAAAAATAAGTATATAGATGAACTACTCCAATCATGACTTAATCTCATAATGAGCATTATCAACCATATAAACAAAAACTACCTCTAAGCCCTAATCTATGAGACAGAAAATAGAGGCCCTTCCTTCAAAAGGTAATGAGGGAATCCTTCCTGTTTAGTTTAGATTACAAGTCTCTGCTGGATCTCTATATTCTTTACTCTTAATTTTTTATTAGTACATTTTGGAGTACATGATATTTACATTAAGAGTAGGTACATATACTTACAGAATAATGCATGTCCTTAACATACTTGGTTTCTTCTTATTTCTCTTCGCTGAGGGATGCAGTAAAATGACGGTATGGATCATAACTATTCAAAAGATTCTCAGTCTCACCACTACTGCCACTTGGGCAAAATTATTTGCAGTTTGAAGACATCTTATGCATATTAAGGAATGCTGCAGTATTTGTGGCCACCTCTCACCAGAACTCAGAGGCACCCCAATATTTGTGATGATAAAAAATGTTTTAATGTTCTATGTTTTCAAGAGACAAAATTGCCTGATAACTATTGATTAAAAAGTCACAAAGATACACACACACATTTTAAACAAAGACACCTTAAAGTAATTCAAAGAAGCCTCCCTTCATGCAGAGGATTCCGGCAGGTTGGAGAGATAATGGATGACTCCTCTCTTCATCTGGAAGGTATGTGTAGGCTGGCAAGATTGCCAGTGACACAAGTGTACCCTGGTTGGGTGCACAAGGTGGAAGGTGGGACTCATGGCTTGGGAAAGTCCGAAGCAGCAGTAATAATGCCAGCCAACAGTTGGTAAGTTAGGTGAATCTCATAGTGCTTGGGCACAAAGACACTCACAATAGAATTACAGTGATAGCCCCCTGCTTTTGCCCGTAAACAGCTGGGGAGAACTCCGACCACAGAAGACTAATCCCATCTCCCAAATCCAGAGGCCAAGACCAGACTCATGGACAGCGCAAACTTGGCTAGGGTACACATTTCTGGGATCTGACTTGGATTTAATACCTAACTGTAGAAGCTAAGAGAATGTTACTACTTTACCTTTCTCTGTCTGATTGGTTTTCCTCTTTTTATTCAGTTAGAGTGGTATTTTTGTTTGTTTGTTCATCATTGTTTTTGTTTTCCCTGTTCTGTTTTATCCTGTTTTGCTTTTCTTTTCATGTTTGTTTGTTTGATCTGTAAATGTAGTTGTTGTTTTCTCGTTTTTTTTTTTTTTGTCTCTTTCTTTTGGTTTACTTATACTCATTCTCTTACTTCCTTTTATTGATAACCTTGCTTGATTTTATAATAATTTCATGTGAGTAAAAACTGTGTTTTCTTAAGTTTTGTATCTATGCTCCTAGGCTTTAACTTCCAACCCTTCCCTGTTGTGCTGTACAATTACCCTAAACTAGGATGACCACCCTTTACTTTCCAGTCTTGCTTCCACTAAATTTTACCACATCCACCTCTCCATCCTACACCTTATTCTGCTTACCCCTCCTCCACCCTGCAACAGGGTAAAATCACTCCACTAAGTGGAAAAGACCATTGCATAAAATTACTGGTATATGTTGAGTTCTGTTATGTAACTGTAGAATTTGCTCCTATGGTTAAAGGTAGGAGGCTAATAGCTATTGCAATTTGTCAGTGGCCAGGCTGTCATGCTACACAGTGATATACGTGCACCCAGGTTTACTGCAGCACAATTTGTAATAGCCAGATCCTGGAAACAACCCAAATGCCCATCAACCACAGAATGGTTGAAAAAGAAGTGGTATTTTTTTTCCCTGCACATATGACTGGTAATAGTAGTGGTGACAGAGTGAGATTACAGTTAGACCAAGGGACAAGGGACAAGAAGAGCAGAACCAAAGTTCTACAGGCGATGCAGTAAGAGATTTACAGCAAAGGTGTGAAAGAGCTAGTTTCAATATTTTTTCTTTCATGTGGGACAGTTGATCTTGAGCTTGCAGAGAGCAAGCCAGCCCAGATCTCTCCAAATCCTCATTTCTTTGTCTCCAGTTCTTATGTGTCCACAGGATGTGGTACTTTTATACAATGAACATTATTGAAAAGCTTTTTTTGTTGTTGTTTCTTTTTCTTTCTTTTTTTTTTTTTTTCTTTTGTACCAGAGATTGAACTCACGACATCGCACTTGCCAGGCAGGTGCTACTGAAAAGTTTTGCACAACAAAGAATTGCCAACAAAGTGAAAAGGCAACCCACAGAATTGGAAAAAATTGTAGCCAGTTGTCCCTCAAAGGACTTATATTTAGAACACATGAACAATATAAAAAGCAGGACCCCCAGTTCAAAGTTCTAATCCAAAAATGGGCATGTGAGATGAATACACACTTCTCAGGTGAAGAAATACAAGTGACAAATAAATATATGAAGAAAAAAAGTTCAACATCATTGGCCAGCTGAGAGACACAAATTAAAACAACACTGAGATTCAGTCTCCACTCAGAAAGAGTGGCTATCATCAACAAATCAACCAATAACAAGTATTTCTGGGGCTGTGGGGAAAAAGGAAACCTTCTCCATTGTTGGTGGGAGTGTAGACTGGCACAACCATTGTGGAAATCATGTAGAGATATGTCAGTCAACTAGAATTAGAGGTCCCATTAGACCTAGCCAGACCCCTTCTGGGTATCTTCTCAGAGGAATTAAAAATATCATACCACATATGTGCACTCATGTTTATAGCAATATAATTTGTAATTGTTAAATCTTAGAAACAACACAATTGCCTATAAACTGAGGAATGGATAAAAAATGATGTGATAGTTTATATAACGGAGTACTACTCAGCTATAAAGAAGGATAAATTTGCAACTTTTATAGGTAAATGGATGCAACTTGAGACCATACTCACAAGCGAAATAAATCAGACCAACATATGTAAACATCATATGGTCTCAGTAATGCAAGCAGTTGAACAAGTAAACAGGACCCAAAATGTACAACAGATGTTGTGAATTGGGAAGTTACTATTCAAAAGAAAAGAGAAATGTGATGGAGGAAAGTGGAAAGGAAAGAAGAAAAAAGGGAAAAATATATAAACAAGATAGTTAAGATAGTTATATAGCTAGTCTCTTTTAGATCATTAAAAAGAAAGCTTTGTGCTCATATTGTTTGGGCAATATCTTATGCCTATATCTTGTACCCTGAGTAACTACTCTGAAGATAACAATACATAATGTATTAATTATTGTTACTATTGTATTACTGTCCTTTGAAATTCTTTTTTTCATTCTTTTTAAAATAAAAAATCAAGTAATTTCAAATATACAAAGTTAAGTTTTAATCAACCATTTTGTCTATTATTCAATAATAATCTACAGTAAAACAGACAGGAATGGTCCCTCTATGCTACGTCTTCTAGCCTTTCTACAATCCAGAGGCAAGATAAGGCCTACAGGACATAGGTGGCTTGCTTAGAGTCCTTCACACAGCCCGACAGCAGCAGAAGCAGCGTAGAAAGTCTTCCTATTGAGTTACATACTCTTCACTTAGGAGCAAGTCTTTAATTGTAAGCATTACATCCTGGATGAAAAACACATTTAAGCATACATGTCCGTGGACTGGATACCTCCTTAAGGGGAAGCAAATGACAGACAACAGAGGGCAGAAAATGGAGTGCAAACGTTGCTTGCATCATTTGGAATTTTTTGGTTGCTGTTCTCTGCTTTTCTATTTGGAGTATGGGTAGCTGTAATTATTGTATTTACAGACATGATTTTTCTCAAAATTAAGTTAATGGATTTCTTATTAAATTTTGAAAACAGATTATGTGCTTTAGTAGCAACAATTCTGACATTATTCTAATCAAATTCCAAATATAAATTTATAGATAGCCTTCAGTAAGGAGGATTTACAATAATAGTGTTCAAAATGAAGTTCATATGAATATTTCGGCAGCTATAAGTGCCTTCTTGACCTATATTAAAATTCAATTCCCAAAGTGGGAAGAAATAATATTGGGCTTGGCCTGAAAAGGAGGCATTTGGAGCAACTGGAGTCACAAAAGCACTAGAGTAACAAATCTAGTTAAACTATCAGGGGGTTAGTGGTAAGCAGAGAATATGACTATTACAGTAGAAAAGTTAAGCCTCGTGAAGTGAGGATTTTGCTGTGATTTTCTTCTATCAATTTTAAACAATAGCCTTCTAGTCTAGTCTTAAAGGTGTCAAAAGCCCTTTGTTTTTTTGTCAGTACCCTCTCAAGACCACCAATGTATGGCAGAATGGTGTAGGTAGTACAGTTGCTGCATTTCCTACATTACTTCAAATATCCAACTAATTCATGCATTCTGTCTATGTGCGTTTCGTAGCCTTGCTGAATTCTGATCTACTGGGACTCCTGAAATCACGACATGTTTTTCCTCTCCTGCATTCAGTGAGCCCTTCTGTCCCTTGGCCCCTTGGCCTGATTGTTTACTCTTTGGAGATGGCACCTGTGCCCAGCTTATCCTTGACGTAGTGAGTTACCTAGGCTTGTTCTCCAGCCCTGGGAAGCCTCTTAGGATCGTCTGCTCAGGATATGTCATCTACTTAACATGTTGTCACTGGATGCCTTTCCCTTTGCAAAATATTTGTTCTTAAACCATAGTACACTGGCATGGATAAAAACTCTAAGCCCCACTTCTGATGTAATCCAGTTTTTATTACCTAAAAAGTAGTATTATATTTGTTTAGCCACCTATATAAGGTGCCCAACAAAGTACTAAATGCAGACTAGATCTTAATAAACAAAGGGGGAAATGTATGCCATCTTACTCCAATATGTTTAAGTGTTCAGTCATTTGCCTCTAAAAAAAAAAAAAAGAAAGTGTTTCATTTTTTAGCAATACCTACTTGTCAAATAGTAAGAAGGCAGGAGTTGAGTGAACAGTAAAACACAAAGACTTTTGCTCATCTACTATTTTAGGGATGCTGGCAATGTGCTGCCTCTACTAAAGTCATACATGAAAACACCACCATTACTGAAAAAGTGTTGCCACAGTCTTTTCCATTAGAAAATTTAGTATAAAGCCAAAACCCGAGATTACCAATTTGACTCATCCTTTAAACATGCAAACAGAATGTTACTTTCTAACTTATTTTTCCTACAAAATGCTAACTTTTTGTTTGTCTGTATTACTTAATCTATTCTAGTTCTACCAGACAGTAGAATTCTACAAAATCTTGGACACTTTGCAAAGACTTTTAAGATCTACTTAGATAAAATAAAGCTATAAAGTTGATGTTAACTTTTCAAAATTAAATAATTTCATTTCCCCTATTCTATACTCATAGATAAAATATTACCTATGTGTTTTACATTTGTGTGCTTCATAATCTTCCACATTAGTTTCATATACAATAATTATTGAGGAATAATTAATGAAATTCTGTTTAAAAATAAGTGGAGTTCAAGAACATTTCTAACACTTGACTCTCAATCTTGTGGTCACTAATTTAAAGCAAAATAGTAAACACCACTTTTTCAGGCAATTAATTTTATCAATAGGTAGATTAGCTCATTAAAAAAACCTTAAATTAATCTTAAATCCACCTCTATCAATTATAGGTCCTAATGTACTCATTCCTTTAGTTCATTTTCCAACAAAGGATTTTTTTTAAAGAATTCGAACAGGGACATCCCTTCTTTTTCTCCCTTTCCATTTGTTTTATGAGGCCTACAACAAAATGCTTCCTTTGACTCTGTAATAAGTCATAAGCATGTTACTGCCCTTCAAGGAATACTCTCCTGAACATGCTTCAGATTGTTTATATATGTTTTTATGCAAAGAAAACAAGACAGGGTAGAGCAGCACATGTATAAATTTTCCCAGAGAGTAGAATTAGAGTGCAATAATCATGAGATTTCATGTGACTGTCAGAAAAAGCCTGTTTCCTTATCTACTTTATATTGTTAATGCTTGCAATCTTACTGCTTATCTTTCCAAGAGGAAGGATGTGTTTCAGTGTTTATCACTGCCAAAGACTGGATGGAATGACAGTTTCAAACAAGACTCCATGCTGAGGAAGCAGGCGTAAAAACCAGTCTCTCTGTTACAGTTACCCTGAACTGTGAAGATCATAGGAATTTTCTAAAGACCTGAGTACAGTATGAGTATTGGCTTTTTCCAGTAGCTCTTTTTTTCAGCTCTTCTTAGATGTCAGAAATGATGGAACCACATATTTGGACATATAAACTTCGTTACTACTCTATCTTATGATCATACCTTGCATTGTTATTTATTCCCAACCATTTTATTCATGTTTACATACCCTGGTAAACCTTATTTCTCAAAATGAAATTCGACTTGGTGTAAAAATCACAGTAACCTCTTTAAAAAAATGAGTACATACAAATTTATTTTGTTATTTCATTTCATTATCTCAGCAATAAAATGAAGATATTGAGAAAAAATGCTTTGTACATGACAAAAGTTCTTTGTTACTATTTTATTCACAAAAATAAACATTTAAGTTTATTATTTCTGTTTCTTTGCATTTGGTTTGGTTTTTTGTTGTTGCTGTTGTTGTTGTTTTGTTTTGTTTTTGGTATCTGGGATTGAACTTGTGACCTCACACTCGCCAGGCAAGCGCTCATGCCACTGGGCTAAATCACCAGCTCCACATTTAGTTTCTTACTTAACTTCTGATGTTCATTAATCCTTTCCATTGTTCATCATTCCTCCCACTTGTCAATTATCTTTCTTAGTAAATAAAATGATTAAACTAGTCTTAAATTTGACCCACATATGCTTTACTTTCTTAAAGTCAGATAATATTCTATATTGAGAAAAATAACTTTTTAGTTCCTTTCTTATGTTCCCAACTTTCAATTGTATCAGTTTGCCTTTGCTATAAATAAGGCTGTAGATATTATTAGGGGATATACTTCTGAGCATGCTAACTATCGAGTATTAGCTTCTCAGAATTATTTCTTAAAAGTTATACATATTAAAATTATGCTGGAAAGTGCAATATTAGTTTCTTTTACCTAAAAAAAGGTATTAAAAGTATACTTTCACAGAAAGTGAGTTCTATAGCTGTGGGCATGATATTCTTAATTTTCCTGTATATTCTAAATCAATCTTAAAGTGTTTCCCTTTTCTGTTAATTTTTGTAACCTTAACTTCTTTTATAATTTTTAATGTAAATGAGAACATTTCTGCTTGAGAATCTTTTTTTTTTTTTGAACCAGGTATCAAATGAGAATCTTAAAGTAAAAGACATGCCCTGCAACTGGACATCATTGATAAAAACATAAGCAAAGACACAAACAAACCAAGACCTGAAACACAAAACTTTCCATTCTGAATCACTGTGAGCCCCTTCCCAACACTCAAAAAAAGTAGCACCTGTGCAAGAAAGAGAATCTTTATTTTAATGATAATATGTTAAGAATAAATAAATGATCTTGAAAGATTTATATGGCCTCCACAGAGATGTTAGCTGGAAAAGAAAAATGCTCTTGTTGTAATGGACCCTATATTGATGATTCATTCTTTTAACCATTTGAGCTCAAATCCAAAATTGGCTTTAATATCTAGAACAGTTTCTAGAATTGTCCAACATACATCCACCCTACTATCCTTTCTGTCTGTCACTTGTCCTCTCATTCAGTTTGGCAAGCTGACTGCTCCTCTCCCGAAAGCAGCCAATTAGACCATGGCATCAGTCTCTGTAGGGTCAGTACCCACTGTTCAGTTAGTTTCTCCTTGAGCCCTTCTTCCACCTGTGCCTTTTGTTCACCTTTGCACTAACATGATGGACTCCTTGCCCAGAACGTACCCAAAGCATTTTCAAGAAACCATATTTATCCTCCTTTAATTCCCCAACCATCATATTTATAATTTCCAGTTAGCTGAATATGCACATCTTTGACTTTTCCAGAAAGTCAGGGAAGGTAGCACACCTGTACAAAGAGCCCATTAGTGCAGATTCAGCCTCCTTACGCGGACGATTGATTGTAATCTGGGAGACCCTTAAATTGCTTAAATTGACATTAGCAATAAACAATATGGGTGTTTTCCTTACTGACCAGTGCCAATAAAGCCAAAGTCCAGATCTCATTCATTACATGTATCCATTACTTCTCTTCTGGTCTTAAAATCATTTTAATATAACAAATTTATGCACATATTTTATATGTGTTGCTGTGTTAACTGCCTGTTCTTAAATTTTGATATATAGTTATTTCTTATGTATTTGTATATTTGAAGCAAAGAAGGAAGAAAGGATTTCAAATTAAAGCTATTAATAAGTAACAAAGTGAGCAGAAGGTAATAATTCAAGGAAGCAGACCTCTGAAAACCATTTATTTTGCTTGTTATTTCATTATTTTTCTTTCTCCTATCTGCTCAGAACTTATTTTGACACAGAACCAAGGTAAAAATATTTTACAACATATTACTATTAACATTTTATAAGTTATTAGGATATAATCTTTAATGCAATGTTTCTAACATCACTAAATTGTGATGGAATGTTAAAAGTTACTGTGACACAAAACTTGTAGTTTTTTTTTTTTTTTTTCAAAACTGGGGACTGAACTCATAGTCTATATACTAAGCTATATCCCTAGCTCTTTTGTCTTTGTGAAGATGAGGTTTTGAAAAGTTTTTAAATCTTCATTGTCTTAACATTAGTATTTTTATAAAACTGATAATGTTGTGATTATGTTTAGAACTGTTTGGAATAATACCAGATGTTGGTTTCTCTGGGCATCTTCACAAATGGTACTTCCTATGGTGATGTTGTACCAATGAGTTCTACACATTACAATAAATGCATAGATTCTGAGTCATCAGGGCCTAAAAGTTCTCTGTGTCAGAGACTCTTTCTATTTGGTAGCTGACCCCAAGGGCTCTGGTATACCCACAAACATAGATTATAATTTATTTTTCTTTGTTGTTTGCTTTTTTAATTTGGTTATTGCTAAAGGTAAATTTGCAACATGATAAAATGTGCTAAACACATATTATAATCCCTATATAAGGTCTCCTTCCTGCCTCACAATAGTTGCAATCTCACAGTCATATTTCTTGATTACTCTTGTTTCCATGATGTAGTATGAAGACAGTGATGCAGGATTTTCTATCCTATCTGCTGAGGACTTATTCTATGGCTTCCACTGGAGAATGCCTAAAATCGAAAATTGTACTGAAACCTATGCATGTTATATTTTTCCTACACACCTATGATAAAGTTTAATTTATAAATTAGGTAAGGTAACAGATTACCAATAATAACTGATGGTCAAATAGGAAAATTATCACAATATACAGGAATAAGTTAAGAAGCATTAAGCTTGCACTTTACAAACATTAGTAAGTAAAAGAAAGTTGTCTTGAACACAAGCACTTAGCACAGCAGACGATCCAGTAGCACAGACAGCTACGATGTGGCTAATGGGCAAGTAGTATACAGAGCCTGGTTACAACAGACAAAAAGGTGATTCACACCCTGTGCGGGACGACATGGAGCTGCATAAAATTTCACCACATTACTAAGAATGGTGTGAAATCTCATATTTCTGGAATGATTATTTCTAGAATTTTCTAAATGATATTTTGGGACCATAGTTGACTATGGAACACAGAAACCACAGAAAGGAGAACCACAAACATGGGGGGACTGCTGTATCTTAGGGTGCTCCTGCTTCTCTGTGCATTATAACATTATTATATTTTTCTTACCAAGTGCTTCTTTGATAGTTTATGATGTCCATTGTCTAAGTTTAAATTTGTTTAACTAATCAGCTTTCTATACCAAAATTCCAGCCAAAATCATTATTTTCTTCACTTCTAATTTTTTTCCCTGAAGAAACCTTGTATTGGCAGAGGTAGTTATCTATACAAAGAAAACGTCAATTGGAAAGATATGAATTATCTTTCTATTATTAAACAGCCTATAAATCACAGCTGTTACTATATTTAATTTGCATTTAAGAGACTTTTAATTCAAATTTTAACCTCCTGGATTCACTTTTTTGCCATTTATATATATTAAGCATGCCAAATGTGGATATATGAACCAGACTTTTTTTTTAAATATAGATGAAATTTTACATATGTGTGTGGATAGATAGATAGATAGAACAGTATATACAAATACTGGAGAACAAAACCAGGTCCTCATGCATACTAGGCAAATGCTCTCCTACTGGGCTACGTTCATAGTCACCTAACCACATTTTAAATGTATTATATCATCAATAAATCTTATATGAAATACATGGTGCTGTGTTAATATTTATACCAGGTTAATTTGATGATTTTATTGAAATTAATGTTACCTGCTTTACTTTTTCAGTGTGACAACTAGATAGTTTTGGAGTTTGCATTTATAGGCCACAGTATACCTCACTTGGACTGTAAGACTCTAAATTGTACCTGCCAGGATATTATCAAGTCTCATGTAACATATTGCAAAGGAGTAGCATTTGCGGAGATTTTCATGTGTTTTTCAACACTAAATTATTAAAAAGTGTGCTACAGCTGTAAGTTTATATGAGCAAATAATATCAGTTCTGAGAAACCCAGAGGAACATACAGAAATTTATACAATTGTAATTAATCCTTCTCAACCAAATTAACCCACAACATCTAATACTACTTGATATGATTTTTCTACTTATTATTAATCTAAGGTTAGTAAGGTTTAAAAACGTGTATTTTAAATGTAGCTTGGAATCATGAAATGCAATTATTTGCTAACATAAATTAAATCATTCCATTATGCACAAGGACAAAATGTAAGTTATGGGCAATTAAGCTGTATGGATGAAACTGTCACCTTTTGCAATTTTAATATTCTAAATTTTTCGTGTACCTTGTGTAATAATTTGCTTTTCACAACAGAATGGAAGTCCTTGCCATACAGACATGTGATATTGGGTTAATCTCAGACTTGTTATTTGAGAAGTCTTATGCTAAGGAAAGGAAGTTCCCAAATGGAAATGCTTTCTCAAATACTCTCAGCTAAAATAAATACCCAATAGTCAAATGCATTAATTGAGAAGACAAAACACCTTAAATGTGAGAGTCCTATGTTGCCTGTGCTATAAATATCAACATAAAAACTTGTGGCATTGAGGGAGTTTCTGTTCTGCCTCTCACAGGGAACAATCTTTGGGAAAACTGATTTTACCTCGTAGTAATAGAACTCATTAAACAGCTTTGCATTTTCTTTCTCAAATCCATGTGAGTTTGAAAAGAAATCTCCCGTAGTGGCTTCCACAGAGCAGCCACTTCTCATCCTTGCCAGGAATGAACTCCAGTGAGCTGAAGATTGACTTATAAGATCTCATCTACAAAGGACTTTGGAAAGAAAGATTTCAAGTAGAGAACAGTCCCAGAACAGGACATCTTTACATTTTAATGGTTGTGAAAACACAAATATATATCAGTCCCTAATAGATGTTTCAATATTTCCATGTCTATCTATTCAAATTAATCTAAGTAAATTGATTCTACTAAACATCATTTTTAGATTTCATATTCTAGAAATATATATTGATAAAATACTCTTAATACTAAAATATATAAGAATTTAATAAATCAGTGAGTTAAATGCAATTTAAATTAAGGGAGAGTGGCAACAAATAGGGCATCTATATTCTGGACTAAAAGTGTGACTGATTTTCTCTGAAACTGAGGCAATAGCACCCCTGTGATTTCTTTAATTTCCAATTTTAGAACACCCCAGGGATAAAGGTTAAACCTTAAATCATACTAGTAATAAAATTAGCGATGCATTTCTGGATTTTATTTTTACCTACCATTTAAAGTCCTAATGCCCTTTTAGTCATCCTTTAGTCATCTGACATTTTCTTAGGTATCCGACAACCCCCTCCACCGTCATCATCCTTGGTGTCTAATATGTTCTGCATCATATCTCCTGGCCCCCTACTGATGTCTTCTCATGAAGTTCCTGCTGCCACAGAGCTGCTTGCTAATATCACTGCTGCCACCAACACCTGGCAAGAGGCCAGGATCGTTATTCTTTTGAATCACAGATTAATTCCCTTTCGCAGAGGAGAGCACCATGATCACCACTCTTTAATTTCAGGAGCTATGAATTGCATTGTATTTGATAAATAAAAAGTCTAGCAGCACTATAATTCTATTTATTTATTTATTTATTTATTTATTTATTTATTTATTATTTTGTACCAGGAATCAAACTCAGGACCTTGTGCCTGACAGGCAGTCACTGTGCCACTAGGCTATATCTGTGGTCCAGCACTATAATTTTAGAAGCAACACAATTTGTATACTAAAATGTAGATTCTTACTCTGTTTTCACTGAACTCTAACACACAGCATCATAGCTTCTGAGTCCTTTTTCTTAACTTGTAGGAAAAGAGCTCTTTCCTTCCGTCACGCACAGCCTCTCACCCACTGGCCTCCGGTATAAGAGTTGGAGCAATAAATGTGGGTCACAAAATGTCACTTTCCAGGACAGTTCAACTCCCACACTCATCCTGATGCCTTTTATATAAGACTTTACCAATTTCAGATTTGTTACTGAATGAAGCCACAAAATAACCTTTTCTTAAGTATATTTCTCTCTCAAGGCAAACCTTTTCCTTTCATGTGAAATGAACTTCAAATGGTACATTCCCACCAATAGGCTGGACTTTTCTGAATCGTATGAAAGCATGAGAAATTCTATATATGAACTGCATGAATCAGAACATCTTAAAAAGCCAAATTCTGGTTAAAGCCAAGATCAACATCAAAAGAAATGTATTAAGTCCTGCTTAGGTCTTATGTCTAAATCAACTATACCAACTCACTTTTTGCTGAAGATCTGCCTTTCACCATAAAACCTTTTCACGGTTATTGTTGTGATTATATTGGTAGTCAAGCGCACAACTTCTCAGTAACCCCCTCATAATTAGCAGGGCAGGATTTGGCCTTACTCAGTACTGAAGCAATGGAACTTATAAAAAAACCAAAGCCTCACCTTTATCTCCAATAATGTGTATTTCACTTTTCCCACAAATTACATTGACCTGAGCCAAAAATACTTCAAAAAGACCCCCAGTTAACAATAGTATATGTCATCTGTGGATATAGACATGTGCAAGAGAAAAGTTTTAAAACCCCAAGAGGAGAAGATTATACCAATTTCCTCATTATTAATATACTATTCAAACAAGTAGTGTCCTATTTCTTATTTCAAACATCACCAGGGAACTTTTTAATGGTTCTATATATTTTTAAAATGTATTTTAGTTCAGTTTTTTTCTATAGAATTCAAGCAGCACGTACATTTTTAGGGGGCAAAATGGACTCATTTGAGTTATAAAAAGAGAGAGATGGCCTATTTTAAAATAAATGTTGGAAAGCTTATTTTAACACACTGAGTACTATACCAACTTGGGCAAATCATTAAATCATGAAGCTAATTGTGGGTTTTATTTCTTAATACCACTATTAATATTAGTGTACCTCAAAGAGAAAATTACACATATGACTTTTGTCATCTGTTTTAAATTAGTTGCCTTTGGATGAAATTACCTGATTCACATTCATTCATTCACCAAATGAATATTAAACTCTCTGACTATATTTACCTAACACTTAGCTCCATAAGTGTTTGTGGAGTCCTGCTCAACTGTAGGGAGCACTGTTTGTATCCCAAGTTATCATAGATTTGAGGACATATTGCAGTAGTTTTCGGTGGAGGGGAGATAACAGAACTGCATCCTTTTGAATGAGTAGCTGTTTATAAACCATATTCAAGTGCTACTTTATTACACAGTTAATTCATGTTTTCTTCTCTCCTGTAACACTCAGTGTTACTTCCTCTGTTTTCCCTTCCCCTGATGGTGCTGCTCCACAGTGACAATACACGAAACCTGAGTCGCGCGTTATCCTGACAGTGCCCTACACACGCACCCGACTCGTTAATTGCCTGAACTATCCTGCTCCTCTCTAAGAAAATATCTTTTTTGTAATGTAAATCTCATCCTTTAACACTCCTCAAGAATAGACTTCTAAAAATTGCTGTGTCTGTTCCTTGCATAACTATTACCCTATTTAATAGTGCTCGTATTAACATCCAACACATTAAATGCATTTTGCACAAAAAGGCAGCTGATCCACATTGTCTTTATCCACAGCTGCTATGTCTTCCTATTGTGCCTCCTCCTAAAATTCCTTGAAAGACTTGTTTCTAGTTCGTCTTCTCTCTTTTCATTCTTTGTTGCTTACACTTTAATCAAATTTATACCTTTACTACTTGATGGAAACTCAAGAGCAATGATCTCTACACGGCTAAAATCAATACTATATTCTTCAAACTGTTGCCTGACCTGTCAGCGGCAGCAAGACAGGTGAAATGGCTCTTTCTTTGATCCAAATTCTTTACTTGGCTCTGGGACAGGAATTTACTGGTGTCAAGGCTTGAATGACATCTGTGTGCTAATGAGTTCAGAAGTCATACCACCTACATGGTGGAGTTCTTTTTTCGTAGTCACATGTGTATATATGACTGGCTATTTGACATTCCCTCTTGGATGTCTCATATGCACCTAAAACTTCATATGCTGTGATGACCAGTTTTATGTGTCAACTCAACTAAGTTTTGATGTCCAGTTGTTTGGGTAAATGCCAGTCTAGGTATTCCTGTGAAAATACTTTTGGATTAATTAAATTGTAAATCAGTAGACTGTAAAAAGAACAAAATGTCCTTATAATATGTGTGGCCTTTATGCAATCACTCAAACTTAGTTTTAAAAAGCTTAATAATAAAAGATAGAAGTTCTCTGAAGCAGAAGGAATTTTGCCTATGAATGGCTGGGTTGTTCTGAAAATTTTGTATTTGTCCACCTCCCACAAGTTCTTTAGCTAATTAATAATTTCTTTCTGTTTCTCCCCTCTTGCACACATACTGATACATGAACACACACTTATTTATTCTATTGAATCCGTTTCTCCAGAGAATACTGATACCTACATCAAAAAACAAGTTTCTAATCTTTTCCCTAAACTTGTTCTTTGCACAACTTTCACAATCTCAGTAGGTAGGGCATTCTTTGTTCAGCTGGGCAAAGAAGAAAAAGGAAAACCAACTGACCAACTCACAAACAGAACATTTTGGGGTCATTCTTGAATCCTTTATTTCCTTTACACACTACAACCAACTCATCAATAAATCCTGCCAACTCTACAAACAAAATGACTTAGACTCTTCCCATTCAACTAATGTTCAGTTGGATTACTGAATTTACTTTCTTGCCTGAATCTTCAGTTATAAAATATATCTAGCTTACACTCAAAGGGAACATCACACATATTAGAGAAAAAAGATGCTGCCATGGATTCAACAATGCTCATTACCACAATTATTATTATGGAGATTCTGACTAATATGATTAGACAAGAGAAAGAAATTACAGAAGTAGGAAACTTTGAAAAGTAGTGATGTTAAAACATACTGGTGAAATGATTTCACATTTGGAAAACACAGGTGATCCTACTAAAAATTAACATGAACTACAATAAGCACAGCATAAGAGGAGCAGTATCTAAAATTCAGAGAATAAAGGGCTGAATAAAGTGGAAAAGACTATAACCAAGGTTACTGGAACCAGGCCAGCCCAGGGGCTTGACAATTTTCATGTCAACTTTTCATACATATGCTTTGGTGATCTGAGCCACAATTTCCATGTTGCTTGTGGCTGTGGTCTAGCTACCAACAGAATAGGCTACTGGCTCACAGCTGAGTTGTTTTCTACACAAAATGAATACTATTAGTAAGGGGTCAGTGTATAGGTTTGAATACCCTGCATAAACACTATCAGTAAGGGACCAGTATATGGGTAGAAATATCTTTCACAAACCATAAGTGAAATTCCAAGTGTACTCAGCCGTGAACTAGGGAATTAAAAAAAATGGATTGTTTTCTGTGTTCTCTTAAACTTGAACCTACTTTGTTACCTACTTCTGTGACTGGGTTAAAAATGTTATCTATTTGACAGTCACTGGGCAGGCCTTTCCATGGCAGCTTATGGTAAAGTGAAATCCAACTGAAAAACAACAAAATATAGTTTCAGTTTGGTAGGACACCATACAACCCGATTCACTTGATATTCTCAGTATATATACAGAAGTGACTGTGTATTGAGTGTTTTGCTTGCAGATTAGTGTAAAACTTAGTTTTGATTTAAAGAAACAGTATAATTCTAGAATTAAGCTACTAATATATTAAGGACTAGTTGTAAGTACTCTCACATATTTTGACTATTAAAAATAAATGTACCTATATTTACATAACATATTATCTACAGGATCTTATTTGCTTTTAACTGACAATGAATCAAGAGCCTTATTTTGTCACCTATATTTGCAAACTCTACTGTTGGCATGTGTGCATATATGTCGTGCAAGTGGCAAGGACAAAGATTTGCAGGACTCTTATAGTATATATTAGCAGAAAAGTAAGGGAAGGCCGTATACTGGAGAAGTGCAGTCAATAGAAGTCTTGTGAAAGGAAGGTACGATTACGTTTCTGGACCTGTGCACTTGGCATTCGACTTTTGGCAGTCAGCCCTTAATGGACTTTTTAATTGATACAGACCTTGTTACTTGCCATTTCACTTGAACAGAAACTTAAGGATAGACTTTAGAGATTAACCCTTTAGAAACTAGTATAGATAGCATCGATGTATAAGGAAACAGATGCCAAAGACAAATATAAAAGCAACTGATAGTGAAACATCTGGTCTGTAATAAGGCCACAGGTTTTCTTTTTGAGCTAGGTTTTGTACTTGTCTTACATGCAGTCAGCAAAACCAAATTCTGATAATAAAATAATGAAATGGACCAAAGCTCAGCTAGATGAATAAATACAGAGACATTATGAAGATAGAAAAAGGGAGAGATGAAGGAAAGGATGCATGAACAGAAATTGGAGAAAAAATGGAACATCTCTCTTAGCAGGAAAATAGGCTGATGAAGCTAGAACCACTGCAAGATTGCGGAGCACAGAGAGTTAAAAACTAGGTAAGGGTACCAGTAATACTCAGATATGAGAAAATGATGAAGGATTCTGTGAGAAAGAAGGTTCGATCTTGTTCTTGGCAATATCACTGTAGAGAAATCTATCCCTTTGAGAGCAAGTATGGGTTATCAATTGAAGTCTCAATATTTTGGATCAATAGTAATTTCCTTCTGGTCCAATTCCAACATCTTGAGACTTGGGCAATCTGTCCCTCTGGTTCAATCTCTGATACAGTGTTGAAGTGTTCAGTATTTTTCCTTAAGATTTTTCTCGCTTTAGATTTATAAAACCGAAGTTAATTTTATAGTATTTTTTAAGACAGAAACTATAAGAGTGTCAGGCACAACTTCACAGGTATTAATAAATGCTATTTGACATTACACATATATTAGTTTCAAAAATAGTCATAATTTTGCAAACAAAAGCTTCTCAAAAGAGGAATTACACGCTTCTCTGCTATATGTTATAGTGCCTATATAGCATAGATTTTAATGGCATTAATTGGTCAGCTACTGTGTGTTAGGATCTATAAAATGAATGAAAATATTCCTGTCTTACAGTAAGAGAGACATATAATCTGAATAGAAATGTGAAGACCTATACCTAAACTCTGTCATATACTTTTTTGTGTAATTTTGGCAAGTCACTTTATTTGCTTTAGAGTAAATTTATTCATCTCTACGGTGATGGGGCAATTATTTGTAAAGTCTATTTAGGATTGAAGTGATACTGAAAATTAATTCTACATATTTATAATTTTGGACATGTTAATTGTATACCAAACTTCCAGAAAGAACCTTGATAAACTTGGCATACAACAAGTTTGTATTAATGGAAGGAGAAAGCTCAAGGCTTTTCCTCAGAATAAAATGTGTTAAATAAAATTCTAACACTGAATCAGAAGTACATACTTCAAATTATAACACTAGGCCACTTTAATCAAAAGTTCATGACCAAATTATTCAGGCTATAGTCACAGTGTCAAAAACAATAATGATGAAATACACCTAAGATTATAAAAAAAAAGATGTCACATGTAGAATTACATGCCTTCAGACAAAGCCAAATGATGAAACACAGGCAGCCAAGCATTAAATCTGGTAACTAATAAGCTTAAGTTTCCACCATCCGTAAGTGCTCTGAATTGAAACTTAGGTTAGAAACCTCCATCTGGTCTTTACTCAGAAACTGTGCTTTTCAAAATTGCCTTCATTTGTGATCTGGAAAACTCTATTCTTGCTGCTCAATCAGCATTTCATTCATAACCAACAGATGCAGCAGCCTTAGCATAGTCATGATGATAGACAAAGGACAACATAGTAAAAGCAATCTAATGAATTTTTAAACTTTGAAATACATTTTTGTTAACTGAATACTTTGTTCTGATCATGAAGGTAACATTTTCTTATTGTAAACTACTTAAAAAATAAAGAAAAATAAAGGAAGAAATTTAACTTACACAAACCTTCCTACAGAGAGATAACTTACTGTAGTGTCTCACTGTTGTAGGGTCTTTGTCACTCTGCTGATTTCTTGACATTCATATTCAAAGGTATAAGTTGTACTTACTTATAGCTGCTATTCTTTTGCTTTTCTTATATAGCTGAGGAGCTGACTATCCCCCACTGCCTAGGCCAGTAACAGAGATTTTTGGTGAGGGCTATTGGAAATCTCCAAATAAGACAACAGAAAATAGTCTCTTTGTCATGTGACTTTCTCTGACCCAATTAGCTGGGTTGGGGATGAAAATACTCCATGGCTCAGAAAATGTGACCACAGAAAATGGGACGTGGTCCTGTTGCTTACAAACACACAGCTCAGAAAGGGAAATTTCATGAGAATGAATATCTGATGGCATTAGGATTTTGAGAGTGATTATGGTATTAACATAAATGAATCAATAATCAGAAATTGTTGGCAGAATAGGGACTCATTATTGAAGACTTCTAGCAGGGCCATGGAAATATCCATGAATTTTATTTACTCTGAGTGAGTAACCATATCTTGGTTTTAGAAAACTCTTTTCCCCTCCAAATAACACTTAAATGTCTCATTTCTCTTAAATAACATGCAAGGGGAAAAATTATGAGAGAAGCCTTGCCAATATATCAAGTAGACAGGTAGAGTAATCCATGTACTTATTCTCCATCAAATACATAAAAAAATGGTTTAGACCTATGCCAAGGAAAATCCCTAATACAGTCACCCAGAATCATTGTAAGGAAAAAAAATTTTCATCCTTGACTAATAATACTGCAAGAATGTAGATGAAATTGCTATTCAAGACTTGTTGTACAGAATTCTTTCCACTCCTACAGGAATAATGCTGCAAGAATTCAGATGAAAGTGTTATTCAAAACTTATTGTGAAGAATTCTTTTCAAATTTAAATTTCAATGAACCTACAAGTACACACCTGCCTTTACAGAGTGCTTTATTGTTCTTCAAAATCTGTCTTTTATTTCACCACAACCCCTAAAGAAAATCTATTTTCCATAAATGTAGAATTTATATTTTAATTAATAGTTGGCCTGAAGTTACATAGAAAGTATACTATGACCTGTTTTAATTTCCTCCCGTGTACTAGCAAAATCTGAAGAGATATTCATTTGTTTTACAGTCATTTGTTCAATGCAAGAGCAGCCTTCTACAAACAATTTAACATGGACTGCATCCATATGCCTCTCTTCTCAACCCTTCACTAGTCCCTGATAATCTCTTTCATTTGGAACTTTAGCATTTCGATTTGTAATGAATTTTTATGTAGGATAAAATGTCATTAAACATTTTAATTATTTTATTTCTAAAGCTAAGGAATCATGACTAGTTCTTGGTACATGTTCATAGTAAATGTATAGTGAGATTCAATAGAAGTCTAAAAAGTAAGCAACTACACCTGCTGCTGAACAAAGTGGCTAAATGATAATGTGTATTGTTAAGAATCAGAGTAGTAGGTAAGAACCAAATCTATCCACCTTACTGGATTACTACAACGTAAGATATGGAGGGTAAACAATATAAGCAATGTAAGGTGTGAAGAGTATAAGAACAAGTGTCTTTTCTCAGGATTCGACTCCATAATCTGAGTCAGCTTGGCATCACCGTTCCAGGAAACTTCCCCAAGAAGATTGTAGTTGCAAATAACTTATTACTCCAACAACTTCCTTAAAAATATCCTTTAAATAACCATTTAACTGTATTTTAATATAGTGTGAGAATGTTTACCTATCATCCACAAAGCACTGGGTTTGATTCCTAGTAATGGGGGAGAAACGAATTGATAATTTAATCACAAAGACCAAAATATTTACCTTCCTATGTCAACCAAGTCTAAGCTATCAAACAGAAATCCTTAAAATCTGTGCCTACCTACAATTAAGATCAGCCATAAAATTATTTCTAAATTACATTTGAAAATTTTATAAGTATTTCAATCTTTCCCATTCCAGACTTTACTGAAATTCTAAGAACATAATATGCTACTTAACCACTGTGAGAAAATACACCTGTTTTCCCCAATCAACTAGATTTGATGAGAGTTTTGAGCAGAAATCGTTCAAAAAAGAAATGGAGTATTTTTGTGTATACTTTCTTTTTTGTCAAAGACCTTGAGATTTAAAACATGAAAGTTTAAATTAAATATGATTAAATACAAAGTAAGCAAAGCAAATCATAATGGGAAGACTAATTGATCTAACATCATATCAAAATGTTAACGTAACAACCATTACAGAATTAGGCTGTGACTTTAAAATTATTTTAAGAATTATTTAAAATGACTATAATCTGAATTCACCTTAGAACTTGCTTATAATTTGATATTCTAAAACAGAAAAGGAACTTAAAATATTTTGCACTATGACTTTATTATTATATAAATGAAGAAATATATTAATATTTTGGAAAAGTAAAGATTTCAGTTAAGGCAAGGGATACAAATATAAATAGATGGAATTGAGAAAAAAATCTATCAAATTTAAGCTAAAAAGTAAACTTTAAACTAGGACTATAAATATAATCTTAAATCTTGTTTTTATAAGTATTATTTTTAATTATGACTGATTACATGCAACTAAAAAAAATCAAGCACTGTTTTGATGAAAGGGTTAATTGCCTGTAAGCTTGGAATTGTGACTTACAGTAAAACATCAAATGTCCAGGGAAAATAATAGAACAAGAAAGAGAGAGAGAGAGAGAGAGAGAGAGAGAGAGAGAGAGAAAGAGAGAGAGAGAGAAAGAGAGAGAGAAAAGAAGAGGAGAGGGGAGGGCAGGGGAGGGGAAGGGAGATAGGGATATACATTTGCTATCAGTGTAGTGTCTTAATATAGAGTTAAAGCAAAAAAAATGTAATTATCTGACTTTTTTCAAAGGAAATGTATTTTTGCCATCTGATATGCCATCTCACTTTTATTATAAAATGTCAGGTAATAAATATGAATGATAGAAATATGAAATTGATCACTCTTTTGTAAAGTCCAATTTATAACTCAACTTGTGTAAATGTTGTAAATACATTTCTACAATTCTCAGGGGAATGGTTCTTGGGGAATAGTATGATGCTGAGTGAATAAACACTGTACAGATTCTTCCAGCTGCAGAACACACTTCTGCAATGGAGAGATCTGATGGTCCCTACTTAACCAAGTGAGCAGACTTAATTTCTTAATGAATGAACGTGCTGGCCAAATGTGCCCGTTGAGGTGATACAACATGAAGTATACAAAATAACTTCGGAATGATTCTAAGAAAAATTAAGAATAATTTAGTACTACTTAAATCCTTAAATTCAACTCCTAGTATATAATTTTAGTGGATATTTGAGCAGAGGGAGCAACACGAGTGAGTAAACTCAAGTTCCAAATAGGCATATTCTCCAGGACAGAATCAGAATCATTGCTCATTAAAGACAGGGAAGTAAAACCAAATAAACAAAAACAGCAAAAAAAAAAAAAAAAAAAAAAAAAAAAAAAAAAAAAAAAAAGGCAAGATACAACCCAATAATGTCCTGTGTGAAATGTGAATGAAGATTCACACATACAAATTAAAAATGTCATTATGTCTCCAACTAAACTTTTAATGGTACCAAAATATCATATGCAAAGAAAAGCAAAACTGCAAAGTAGTACCCATTCTGCTCCAATTTATTTTTTCTTAGTACATGCTTGCAGTACATAATGATTACTCTGCTGTGAAGCTGATAATAGCTATGGTCATACTTCCGTTCACAAATATTTGTTTGCAAAAAAACAAGTGGTTTGCAAAATGTTTCCATTTGCAAATGCATCCAGTGACCAACACAATCACAGATCATGGCCATACTCCCCACACAAACAGAAGCCCAGACATCTTCCCCAAAGCTGTAAAACAAATTAAGTTTGTAACCAGAGGTGTCACTGCATTATGTTCCATGTACTTTTTATTTTATTTTACTTTTTGAGACAGGATTTCAATATCTAGCCCAGGCTAGCCTTGAACTCCAGGAGATCCTACTGCCTCAGCTTCTCAAGTGCTGAGATTACAGTCATGTGCTGCTATGCTGGGCTATTCCAGGAACATTCAACATTTAGAATAGGTAAGTATTTCATAATATTGGATATAAAGATTGCTATATGTGACATAAATAAAATAATTATTTTTAGATTTTCAGAGTTGGGATATTTGAAAAGTTACTCAGCATTTCAATTAATTTTTCATTGTAAATTGTGAAGGAAAAATGACACACAACCTAAACAACCACACTTGCTTGTTTGGAAATAAGTAACCAGTTACAACTTATTAATTCACTGAAAATTAAGGAATAACAAACATGCACAAAACCTAAAATACCTGACAAATTTTAACAGTTTTAGAATTATAATTTAGCTAATATATAACTGACTAATTTTAATTTGTACAATTTGAAGAGTTTTGGTAAATTATAGCGCAAACAATTCAGTTTTAATGCATGTTAAATATCATAAGATCTTTTTAGCATTTATCAGCATTCTCACATAGCTGCAGGCAAAAATTGATTGTTTTTGGTCTCAATATGTTTTCCTTATAGAAAATTTAGCATAAATTAACTCGTACAGTAACAAGCCAGGCATAAGTCTGGCTTGTTTCATTCAATATCATATTTTTTGAGTTCATGAATTTTGTTTCATATTTAAAGTGTTAACTTTATAGCATTGGTAGTATTGCATTGCAAATCAGTTTAACCACTTACTAATGGTGTGCATTTGGCTTCCAGTTTGGAGCTATTACAAATAATGACACATTAGCATTTGTGTACAAGCATTTGTACAAGCATTTATATTTGGCGGGGAGATACTTAGGAGTGACTATGCTATTATGTGTGAAGAAAAATTTAACATTTGAATAAACTTTTAATCTGTTTTCTAAATGTCTGTTATTGTTTCACATTCCCAATAAAAGGGTTCCAAACTCTCCATATCCTCAGTGACTCTTATTGTCAGTCTGATCGCTAATTCCATTTCAGAAGATTTTAAGTTCTAACATGGGTAAATATTTGTAACTCCCTGAAAACTGAGGATGTCAAAAAAAACTTTATGTGCTCTATGGTTGCTCATGTATGAGCTTCGGTGAACTGACGTAAATACTTCATTTCAAAGTTATGCGTCTTCTGATTACTCATTTTCTTCATTTGATATAGGTTATTTTTGCTAACTACTGTTTTCACAAATGTATTTATTTCATTTAAGTGTTCACACTTTATTTTGGAATAAAGCAATTTGTAATATCTTTGTAGAGGAACTTTTCTTAGGTGTATATATAATGACATCCTTTCTTCACTGAGTTTTTTGTATTTTTTTATTTGCTCTTTATTCTTTAGTTTAAAGCCTTTTTTACTTTTTTTCCCTTTTTGTCTTCCTTTGTTGATCTTCAAAAAATATTTATAAACTATAGTTAATGGTTTTCTCTATTTTTTTACTTCCTTGTAATTGTGTTCACTGAGATATGTAGTACTTATATACTGTAACTAAAATCATTTTCTATTTATGTGTTTTTTTAAAGTAGAATCTTAATGGCAGATTTTTTTCTTTCCTAACATCAGTGTTTAAAGCTATTTATTTCTAAACATCAGATTAACTACATTCCATGAATCTTGTTATTTATTTTAATTTTAATTCATATTCATTTTCTAAGACTATTGGCAGTAGGCTTAGAATATTATGATTAGTTTTGAATGAATGTTATGGTTCATTTGTTGTTGATTCATAATAGATAATTCTGCTAGAGGCAGAGAGAAAATTCATATGACTTCGACTCCTATAATATGCTGATTTTGTATTAATATTTGAAACATGGTAACAGTAAGCTTCTTTGAGAGAGTTTCGATTATGTGCAAATAAGTGTGCATTCTGGAACTGTTGAGTGAATTATTCTATAGATCTAAATTAGATTCAAGGAGGATATGGCTCAGTGGCAAAACACCTGCCTGGCAAGTGCAAGGTCCAAAATTCAATTCCTGGAATGAAAAAAATAAAATCAGATTTAAGATGGTTTTCAAGTTTTCTGTATCTCATTTAGTTTGCTAAATGAGATATTAATATTGAGAGAGAAGTAAAATTAATATTGAGAGACAAGTAAAATCTGAATTATTACTTTCAATTCTATCAGATCTTGCTTTACTTTAAATGTTGGGTATATTAATAATTGTTATATTGTCCTTATTATTTACTTTATGTCCATTAAAATATACTTTTTATAACTAACAAAATTCCTTTCTAGGACATGTTTTTGTCTGGTTTTATTTATAGCCATCCTAGCATTCTTAATATTTATGAATTTTTAGGTGTAGTTATTTAAATCCATTCTTTTAAAATCTATTTTTATCTTTTACTTTAATATGAGTTTCATTTCCCAGAGACAGAACAGGGTCAGATTTTTCATTTTTGTTCATTCCGAGGACTTCTGTTTCTTTCTCTAACAGAGTTCTAGCCTATTCACATGAGGTAAATACTGCAATAGTTCAGTTTATGTCTGTCATTTTGCCATTATTCCCTGTATCTAACACACATTTTTTGTTCCTCTGCTCATTGTATATTACCTCCTTTTCTGTCAAATAAGCATTTTCCTCTGTCTGATCATGGGTGTACATGTAACTGGCTGTAGCTATGTAGGGTAAGAGGGAGAGACTTCTATCCATTTCTCTTTCCTACCTCCCTGTCTCAGTTTCTGGCTCTGGCTCTCTCTGAGTATATGTATAAAACAATAAGCACCTTTAATTTATCATAATCTATTTCATGTTAATGTTGATTTAGTTTCCCCACAATGGAGAAGATAAGAAAAATGGAATGTATATGCATATATAATATGATTTTTAAAATAAGTGTAATATTACATATTCTTTGCCTAAAATTATCTTCTTTCTAATATAACACACATACAAATATACACACATACTTAATCTTCTATATTTTTTCACATATTTATCTTTACAATATTCTTCACTCTCACCTCAGGAACTATCATTGAATGTGAGGAATTGGATTCATTTTCCTGCTCCCAATGTTTCCTTTTCTCTTTATCCTACAACAATTAGACTATGATGTGTTCAGTTTCCTTATGTTTATCAGACCTGGCATTTGCTGAGAATTTTGGATTTGCAGATTACTTAATTTGCAACTGTTTTCTTTTTTTTCACTGTAATTGCCGTTCCAAGTAAGATTATTTTTATTTTATTTCCTCACATGACTCAATCTGTTTTGCTTCCTCCTTTAGATTGGATTATTTTTGCTTATTTGTGTTCAAATTGCTAAATATTTCTGCAACTTCCTATTTGCTATTGCAGGCATAATTTGAACTGGCCACTGCAGCTATGTCTAGAAATTTTGATTTTAGTTGTTAAAATATAATTTCTGTATTTAGGCTACTAAATATGACTTGGTAAATCAGTATCCTTTTTTTTCCTTTTATTGTTTCAATATATTTTCTATTACTGATTTATAAATATTTGTAATAAAGGGTCTGGATTAATTTATTGCTAAATCCCACACTTGAGGGATTGACTAAAGTCAGTTTCTCTTAACTTAATAATGGTTTGACTATTGTAAAAGTGAAAGGGAAGGAAAGTGCTTTAAAGGATATAACGGTATGTATAGTGTGTAAATACATGACTGTATTACTGAGCTTTTGTTAGATCATTGAAAAGAAGAATTTGTACTCTCTATCTTTGAGTGTCTAGCCACTTTTTATGCTTTGACATTGTAACTTTAACAACTATTGTTAACAATATGTAAGGTATCAACTAGCGATTTTATGATGTTAATTTTTTTGAACTCTGTATTCTACCTTTCTTCTTGTTTTTTCTATTTTGTTTTTTTAAAATTTTCTTTTCTTTCTCTCTTATAATAAAAAAAAAATTTAAATGGGTTTGAGCTGGGGATTTAGCTCAGTGGCGTAAGCCCCTGCCTTGCAAGTGCATAGTCGTTGAGTTTGATCCCCATACCGATTAAAAAAAAAATGGGTTTGAGTACTGGTCACATTTTCATGTTTCTTTGGGTGTTCTATAATTTTTTGAAAACATTTTAGAAACTATATACTTCCAGCACTGCAACTTTTTTTACATTTCTGTGGAATTAAAAACTATCTTCCTTAAACTTATTATAGCACCTGTCATCTATGAGATATACAATCAAGTTTCCTTTGCTTAGTCTATTATTCCAGTTAATTATTTGAACAGAGTAACTGTTGAAAATCTTTGGTTCCCTTGCAGGGCATGGTAGCTCACATCTGTAATCCCAGCACTTGGGAGGCTGAGGCAGGAGGATCATTGTTAGTTCGAGACCAGCCTGGGCTACAAAGTGAGCTCAAGGCCAGCCTGAACTGCATAGCAAGACCCTGTCTCAAAAAGACAAAAAAAAAAAAAAAATCTTTGGTTCCCTAAGGTGCCCCACCTTTCCATTTGATCAGTGAATGATTTGGAGAACATAGTTAAAATTGTAGTCCATACTCTAGTCGTCCTCAGCTCTTCCACTTCCCAAACCCGCCTCATGTCTCCTTAACAGATATACAAGTTTCCTATTAGGCAACAGTGTGTGGAGAGCTTCAGCTCTTTCAAAGCTGTCTCTTATGCAATCAATCAATCAAATTTCTGGCTTGTCCATTATTCACCTGAGTCAATACCACAGCCATGGCCTATCAAAGGTGAATTTTCTCCTCTTGTCTCAGTCTAGGCTCACATTTTTCTTTGACCATCCCACTGGTTTTTAATTACTGCCCTGAACTGTTTAAACTGTGTCAGCCCTCCCACCTCAAAACAAACAAACAAATAAGCAAACAAAACTAAGCAACAACAACACCAACAGCAAAACCCTTAAAATTTGATTTTCATTGTGAGGGGTAAAGCTATTGCTTTTTCCAGTCTTGTTAGGGTGAAAGGTACAGATGGGAGTTCTGGAAAGACAGCTGTGTGCACGCACTTTTCTAACACACAACTCTTACATGTATTTTAAAAGTAGTTTCGCATTTACTTGTTGTATTGTTTGGTTGGTATCTAGCTTCTCCAAATAATGTCTCTGACAACTTTTTTCCAATATTACATATATTTTTGGAACGCATTTGACACTATCTTTACTTTTTTGTTTGTTTGTTTTTACTATCTTTGTTTTTATACCTGGATGTCCTTCATATATTAATTAACATAGAAACAATTTCCTTTTATTTTCTTAATGGACTTAACCTGAAATAAATTTGATTGTTTGTATCCATTCACTTCTTTCCATTTGCAAATGATCTGGTAAACTCATCCAGTCAAAAGAATCCTCTGAGAATTTTAATCAATGACTTGGATACAAAAATAAAACTTTTCTTTTAAAATTTACAAAAGAGTTTATTTACACAGATCTTTAAGTGTGTAAACTAATAAACTGCAAACTACAGACAAAAAAAATGAATAAAATTGTAGTGAATAGTGTACGAGTCAATTCTAAGGTAACAATTCTTTAACAAACTGAACTAAAAATATTTCTTGACCTTTAAAATTTCAAGTCTGTGGGATGCAGATAAAATAGCTAGAAAAACAGGTTATTATTTTAAAATTATTAAAATAGTTAAAGTGGGGGCTAGGGATTTAGCTCAGTGGTTTAAGTGCTTGCCTGGCAAGCAAGAGGTCATGAGTTCAATCCCTGGTACCAAAAAAAAAAAAAAAGTTAAAGTAGTAAATTATACAAGAATTAAGTAATGTGTTCCAATTGCATTTTAAATGCCCAATCAATAAGAATTTGCATAGTAGTTTCTAGTATAATCATTTCATGTTCTTGGATTGCATATGCAGATTATTGAATAAAGAATTAACCTCTCCATAAATTTCTCATGTACATGTTATTTAAAATCACTGGATATAATTTTATTTTTCTGCATCATTAGTCACAATGTACATACTCATAAAGTGTAACAATTAGTAAAGATGATGGTACTAGTAGTACTGGTAGCAGGTCGTTGTAGTAGCAGTGGCTTCAATAAGCAATGGTACCAACTGTGAAGAAGGAGGTCGTGGGCACTGCCTTACAATATTTGGGCTAAGTATTTAATCCTCAAGCAACAAAACAAATCTATATGCAAATTAGTGCTAAGAAGATAGAAACAGTAGCTTTTAAAGACGTACGTTTTCTACCAGACAACAGTCATAGGGGAAATTACACTAGGTTATTGAGGCAATCTTAACTTTGACTTGACATATATCAAAATATCATGTGAAAAGAAGACTATTCTGGTTTCATGTGAGACGTGACAGCAACCTCTTTTTACTGTAACCATTTTCTTGAAGAAATCAGGCTAAATACTTAGGTAAGTCAAAATTTAAGATCTTTATTCTGTATCCAATTGCATAAGGCCAAAACCTGACATGCACAATAAGAATCCATGTGAGATATCCGTGGTTTATATTATTTAAACATAAAAAAAATATAACTATATACACTACATTGAATATATTCTAGGACATCACATTCTATTGAGGACTTTTCATGGAAGTATTTTATTACATACTCAACAAAGAAAAGGCTGTGACTACTTGTATTCAAAAACAAATAACCTTATGTGAAAAACTTCTATGATTTATGGTATCTATATCTAGGTTTAAATAAGAACAATAATTACAAAATCACATAAAAGAGATTCACTTTGAGCAATTTTGTTAAACACATATTTATTGAGCACATGGACTCCTCCAAGGCACTCTCAGTGTGCTGAGGACATGTCATGAGCTCTTTAACTACTAAATAATGCATTTGCTTCAGGGACAACTCAATTTAATAAATCATATAAGTTGTAATAAATGTTATCATACATCTGTATGGAAAGTCCTATTTCATGTTCTAAAGTATTGCTTTTTGAGGCAGCAAAAAACCTAAAGACAAAAAACCCACAAATAAATGTAATCAAAAGCATCTCTAAATTGAAACTTCTTAAATTCAAGTTCATGAATATGTCTTGAAATATTTTCAAATTACGTGTAAGATGAACAATAAGGAAATGAACTATATATATTTCATCAAATTATTGCATTAGAAAATGGTCACGAATACTCTATGCGATACTGTCAATCAACTCTCACATGAAGACCCTAGTCATTTGCTACTGGGTAAACTATGGAATCCACAAGAGGCATCTGGACACAAGCAAGAAGCAACAATCAAGAACACAAGCAAACAAGTGGGGCCATTCTTTTGGCAGAGATCTCCCAAAATGCTGGAAACAAAAAGTTAAAATAGTAAAAGCACAATGCCTGAAAATTATTGTTCAAAGTAGACAGACTAATAATTTGAATAGCCATCATTTTCTGACCATAGCAGTGGTCAGAAATTAAAGTGACACCTGAGTGTGATTAAACATTGCCATGTATCCCATTTCCTGGCCAACAACATATTGTGCTATAACTTAGGCTCAGTCAAACTAACTGCATTCAGTTTTTATAAACATGGTTTGATGCTCACTTTCATGCCTAGGTTTTGTAACTTGTATATACTTAATGCAACTTTAACAATTTTCTCATATACAGAAGACCAGAGAAGAGAAATCTACTTGCTTATAATTAGGTATCACTTTTTAGAATGACGTAAAATGCAAAGTACATTAGCAACATATGTATCTGAGATAAAATTTAAGAAGCATAGCATTTAAATAGTGAGGTACAATGATGATAGAATGCCCATACTTTGAGTATATTTGTTCACAGTGAGCTTAGTAACATGCTAGTCTTAGACTGGTAAGTTGCTTCAAGGCTTCGTAAACCAGTGTGAAACTCAAAGATGGTCAACTTGCACTTTTCTTTTACTTTCAGTCATTACAGATAAATAAGCAATATTCTGCTTATATAATCCCACTGGCTTTCCCAACTATGACCTAAGTACAAGTGACCAATTCCCACAGCAAGTGTGAATTATATCCTTACATTACCTAAGCAATTCTACCGATTATACCTATCAGTTTTATGAACAAAATATTTTGAAACTAATTAACTTATTTTTGATTGATAGGTAGGTAATATTATCATTTAATTTATTAAAATCCTATAGTTTTATTGTTATGGAACCTGATTGGGCTATTTTTCCTAGGTGAGAGTCACTGCAATTTAAGTTTGGATTCTAACTGGCAGTTTCCCTATTCATTTTTCCTTCAGTGATACACGAACACAGTGGTTAGACACTCCACACGGAAGACGGAAAACAACCGAGAGAGCTCTAACCTGTGTGGATGCCTGACTGCAGCATCCTAAGCTAATGACTGCAGAAGCAGCAACCTTTATAGCTTTTTAAACTTAGGACATATGTTGGCACGGTAAGAGCTACAGCAGTGGGAGCTACTGACACTGGGTGCTGCTTCTCTCTTTTTAAGTGACTATGAGACAATAAAGAATAAACAGCACCGGAGCAATAACTAACAAGACCTTTTTCCCACTCTGGCGTCTGCTGTTTTATCCCAACGTGAAGGAGCCAGATCACATGACTTTTGGGGGAGAACTAGCGTGAGCTGTTGGATACTTACTTCAGGCAGCAATTAATTTCTAAACATTATTGTTTCCATTTTGTAAAACAAACGTGGATTATAAGATCAATACAAATCTTTTACTTTACAAGCAACACAGTGCTGTAGTGTGTGACTTTCAGGACTGTCACAAAAGAGTACAGATATTTAAGAAATTTTCAAGAAAAAGAATTTCTTTATTAAGGTCACATCTTTAAAAAGCATGCAAAGAAACTGGAAGAATTATAAGAACACTAATCATTCACATGAGGAAAATCAAGCCTGACAAAACATGAACTCATAGGTATGTAGACCCCTACCCCAGGCCTAGAACGCTACCTGTGATGCTTAGTTTCAAATGTCAGTTTGATAATTAGATTGATATATGCTAGGAAATTAGTAAAGCAGACCTACGGTTATGTCTGTGAATACTTCTACAGACTGTTGGCATGTGGGACAGTCACCTTAGGTGGGAAACACAACCTCAATGTGAATGGCATCATCAGTATGGTGGAAGCGCGGATGGCAGGAAAGCAGGAGGAGGGGAAAGGAGGGGGAAGCCCACTAACGCACCCCCTTCCCATTCCCCCCACTTCTTGGCCACTGTGACATGAGCAGCTTTAACCTGCCAGAAAACCTCTGCCTTTCCACAGGATTAACCCAGAACAAAAACCAGCTGGCAATGGCCTGAAACCAAACTAACTGGGCTGACAATAAACTTTTCCTATTTAATTTGACTTTCTCATGCATTTTGTCACAGTGATGATGATCAAGACACTTGAGAATTGCAGAAGTTTATAAAGTAACACAGTGAAAGTCAAGGCTGGGAATATGCAAGGCTAATTTATAGCATTAAAAACGAGGAGAAGCAAGGAGTTACAGGGCTCTATATTTCACAAGCCAGAAATTCGGTCAAATAGGGCAATTCCGGAAAACGATGTGTGTACAACAGTATTGCACATGATACATTCAATTTGTGTGAAGATGTGAAATGCATATAATGTGTTATTCTCAACTGCAGCACAGATGGAGAGACAACATAAATGCATGGAGTACTTATAATTTAATGAAAAAGAACATAAAATGAACTGGAAATTTGTGTGCCAATTTAATGTACAAGAAAAAATGGTTACCTATAAAAAACTTGAAGTGGTAAAGCCATTAGTCAGGCTTTATGGAACTGGGGGAAAGGTACAGGCATGCTGAGGAAAGAGGTTATGTGTAAGTGATAGGCATACTTTAATCATTGGATGAAGTAAACCAGGGGAAGTATAGAAAAACTGAGGTACTTTTAAGTTGGTAGTAAACTGGCATGGGGGTTGTTATGGCCTAAATTGTGTCCCCCTCCCAAATTCATGTATTAAAAGCAACCTTAAACCTAGTACTATACAATGTAACTGTATTTGGGGATAGACTTTCAAAAGAGATATTTAAATTAAAACGAGGTCATTGTGGTGTGCCTCAACCCGAACTGATTCACATCCTGATAAGAAGACATAGGAAGAATTCCAGGTGCACACAGCACAGGGACAGCCCAGGAGGAGGAAGGAAGAGAGTAGCCTTTGGCAAGCAAAGGAGAGAGGCCTTAGAAGAAACCAAAATTACCAGCACCTTCGTCTGGAACTTAGGGAGTCCAGGTCACTAATATACAAAACTAGTTCCTGTTTAAGGCATTCAATCTGCGGTGTTTAATTATAATTGTCCCAGCAAACTAATACAGAAAATAGGTTGAACAATAATGAATTCCACATGATCCTTTCTCCACAAGCCCCTCATATGCAACTTCTAATAGCAACTTAAACTCAATTGCTGAAAAGCCGTGGGTAGAGTTCTAGCTCCATTTTTATGGCTCTGTAAAAAAGAGAGGAGCTTCAGTTTCCAGCTTACTATCAGAAGGGCCCATGTCCATTCAGACTTCAACAGGTTAGTTTTCAGTAGTTTCATTTAATAGGATGAAATGCTTTGTTTTAGCTATATTTATATATAGCTTTGAAACACACAGAAAGGTATGCATAATACAAGAAAATCCAGTATACATATAAAAACTACAAAACTACTTTTTCAAACTAGCAAAAAATATGATCATTATGAGGCTACATTCTCTGAAAGTGAGACTACAAAAAATTTTCATTAAATACAGTTTGACTATACCCCAAAATTCATTACACAATAAATTTGAAAAATCATCCTATGTCAAATAATGTATTTTATGCAAATATTTATGTTCAGTGTAATTTAAACCATGGCCAGTGAGAACAAAAACAAACTATATTAAATATTGTTGAATTATAAACTAGCTTGCACATCAAATATATTGCCCTGAATCAGATAATGTCCTAATTTTTAAATTTTATTTCTTTATTTGTTGATTGTGGTACTAGAGACTGAACTCAGGGATTTTACACTGATTTACATCCCTGTACCCTCTCCTGCATTTGTAGTGACACTCGGTCTCCCTAATTTACCCATCATGTGTTCAAACTTGTGATTCTCCAGTCACAGACTCCCGAGGGTCAGGATTACCTGAAAATAATATTCTATATGATCAAATTCATTTTGTTTAGCATTTCCACCCATACTTTGAAAAATTATATATATACATTCAAATTATTCATGAATGCAATGATACATTTTTCAATGAAAGCACACATTTTAATGTGTGAAATATAAAAGTTGAAAATAGAATCTAAAAACACTAAAACACAGAGCAACAAAGTCTAGCTGTAAGGCTAACACCTTTTGACTTTTCTATTACCATGCTATCAAAGTGAACACCCCTCTACAAAGGAAGCTTGTTATTAACAATAAAACACAGCACAGAAATAAAACTTAAATGTCATTACAAACTAGAGCTCCCATATGCTTTTTGTGACTTTCCATCTTCCTAGTAATTCCAGGCTTCCAGGAAGAAAAATAATCTAAAAAAGCCTTAAAATGTGAGGTTTTGAATTGATTTTCCATTTGGCAATAGAAAAATAAATAAATAGAAAGAGGAATTATTACATAAGAAATACTTTGTGTCTAAAAGGAGTCTTCATAGCCATCAGTAGTCACTATTTTATAGCTGAAGAAACAGACACATAAAAAGTTATTTGTCCTAGGTCACACAATTACTGGGAGAACTCGGTTTTCTGGCTCCATATCGTTTTCTCTGATAGCACTAAAGTTGTATAACCTAATTCACTGAGATCTACTTACAAAAATTGTTACCATAAAGGCATTGTGACTCCCTCACATATCCACTCCAAAGTTTCATTTTGTACATTTTCCCATTGATTTGTTGAAGTGAAGAGGCATATTTATAATTTATTATTTCAGTTATCCTATTAGTAAATAAAAATTGTATCAGTTATTAATAGATATATTCTTGTGGCTGGGGATTTAGCTGAGTGGCGTAAGCGCCTGCCTGCCAAGTGCACAGTCATGAGTTTGATCCTTGGTGCACACACACACAAAAGATATAGTCTTACAATAATTTTTACTTATGCTAAGGAAATATGATATAAATATAAAATCGCACTAAGTATTTTATATATAATATCCATCTTTACTTCATATTGTAGCTATGTACTCAAGTTGTGTAGATTGGGGAACTAGTGTACAGAATTTAGTTAATAGAAATTATAAAGTGATTAAGGACTAAATCTGTTTGTCTGATATTAACAACAGGTGCCACTAATGGTTTAATGTATCACTTCAAAATCTAGTCTTTCTGGATGCCAGCATTACCCAGGGTGTCCTCATGGCTCTTTGAATGAAATCTACTTTAGCTGCCAAAAGATAGAATGGCATCAAATTGAAACCATAATTCCATGGGTGCTGTTCTACTTACATGCACGGTCTTTAGTAGTCCGTATTAAGTGTAGTCATAAGAAAACATAAAAGCATCAGCGGCTTCCTGATAGTATACCTCCAAATAGTGCCTCCCAAACTGCTGTCTAAATAAATCATTGATTGCGTAAATGCTATTATTTAGTCTGAGCTCCAAAAGTATCTAATGATTCACATGCCTCTGAAATCCATGTGCGTCAGTCCTCAGTTGATGCGCCTATTTTTCACATTCTTCTTTTCTTTTGCTTCTACTATAATCCTGTCTTCATGACTCAATATCGGTAATCAAGTAATGATAGAAGAAAGACAATGCCAAAATTTTGTTTCAGTTACGAGGGAGAGAAAATTAACTGCCATATGATTATACTAATTGTAAAAATAGGTTAAGAACTTTGATACAGACTGAATAATACTGAGATGAAGGCCTGGATGTCAACAAGCAATTCAGTTCCTTTTAATTCAACCTTATTCACTAAAATTAAGTGTTTGATTGTGCTATTTAGTGCATATATATTTTAACATTTATTTTAATGTATTTTTATGAATTTTTTTCATAGTATAAAACTTTAGCATGTGATAATTTTTAGACCTAAAAGAAAAAAAATGTTTCATTAATTTTCTCTCTCTCTCTCTCTTTCTCTCTCTCTCTCATACTAGGAATCAAACTCAGAACCTTATGCTTATGCTTGCCAGGTTCATTAATTTTCTCTTAATTAAATATAATCATAAAAAGTTTTTTTGGGGGGTACTATACTTTAACTACTTGTGTGTCTCCTAAATATTTGCACAGCTTTGTATTACAAGTATTGTCCCCAGAGTGGCAGTACTGGAAGCTGGTGGAAAGCTTAAGAGGTGGTACCTATAAAGGGCTTAGTTTACTGGGGGCATGAGCTTGAAGGGGATTGTGGGAACCAATCCCTTCAACTTTCATTCTCACTTCCCTTCTATGAGGTGACTGGTTTTATTCTTCTCTACACACCTGGCCATGACAGCTTCATAACAAGACCAAGCAATGGATCCAACTGACCATGAACTCAACCCTCCAAAATGTTGAGCCAAAGTAAGCCTCTTTACTTCATATAAGTCCATTATCTCAGGAATTGGTTACAGAAATGAAAAGCAAACACAAAGGGACATATCATTTCTCTCTCAATATTAAATTGAAGAGTTGAAGGAAAAAAACTGAAATATCAAGAAAAATTAGTGAAAATCACATTACCTCTACTTATATCAAGTGGTAAATAAAGACAGAACAATGACAACAAAAAGCAAGCTCATCTTACAGTTAATTCCTTCTGCAGAGACCCTGAGAAGACTGTTGGGCCATGAAAATGCAGCTGGAGCACAAATGTGATGTGTCATCAACAGAAATGTCATCTCCACTTTGGCAGAAAATGCCACTTGGTTAACATATAATTATTACTGACTAAAAATAGCCCTTGTTGCAATTATCTCAGCTTGCTGTATTTCTTTGGATGATTATGTTTCAGCATGGTGTTTGTGTGCAGTCAACAAGCATTTCTAAAGAGATAAACACAAACCATTGAATTGCCTTTTCCCTAGTTTCAATGCCATTGCAGTTTCTTCATTTGACTTGTAAGAAATGCCTAAGAGGCATAAGGTTTATAGCCAAACCTAGGCTGGCCAAAATGAGACTCCTATTGGATGGAAAAGTATTCTATACATCCCTATCAATGAAATTTCCAAATTCATCCACCATCTTCAAGAACCTTCCTATGGGAAGTACTGTATCAATTAGCTTTGACATAAGAATTTAGGGAGTAATAAAGGGTGTTATACAACAAATAGATAAACTAAACAATGAAAATCTAATCAGTTATAGATAAGACTGGTTGACTAATTCTATAGGTTTGGCACACTTACCAACGAAGTATTCAAACAGGCTCTAAGACACAATCATATACTAAAGATTACTCTTTCATTAGAAAGTATTCTCAATAGTGGTTCTAGGACTTCCCTCAAAAGGTACCCTAGAACTTAAGTGGTATTTTTTAACTCATGGATATTATAATCCATGGGCATTGGTTAAACCAGACTTCGAATATCTTTCTACTCCCTTAACACTGAGAGTAACACCTATGATTTCTTCATAACAATAGATTCAATAAGATCACAATTTAGCTCATTATTTAGTTTCTTATTCATTAAAATGTCCTAAATTGCATTAGGCACAAGTGAGGAATGGTCTACTATTCTACTGTATTGACACTTTCTGGAACATGCAGAATAAAATTCAAATTTTACCCCATGGCATACTCTTTCGACTGCCGCAAAATGCCCTCTATGTTTACTAAAAATCTCTTTCAAATGAAGACACTTTTTAGTCGTAAGACCATTTTCATATTTGTTGAGTTAATCATATCTGTTGTATCTCAGGATATAACATCTTCAATCCTTTCAGAAATTTCTTACTTTTTGTACATGTATGGATGCTCTCTACAATTTAACTACCAGGTCAATATTAGTTTGTCACTTCTTCAGAGAATCTTCCCCAAGTTTCCAGCATGTATCCATATCCATCTATTGTATCTGCTTCTATCTAGATATTCTCCCAAAACCTCATGGGTTCATAGTTGAGAATTCTAAGAATGACTGGACCATGAGTGTGATGGTAAACTAGTCAACTAATTTCTCTTGCACAATTCTGGGTACGACTTGTGGATTTACTGAAAAGAGAAGACCCACATAGGGTTCAGATGGCACCAACCAATATCCTAGATGGAATAAAAAAGAAAGAGAAAAACCAAGGCTTGCTGCCTGTTGTCTGCTCTGCATTGACTCTTTCTCCTCTGCCATTCTGCCCTGCCTTGCAGCCAGTCAACTATGGACTGAAACCTCTACAAACTGAACTAAAATAAACTTTACTTGGTGGGTGTTACGTATTGTGTCACAGTGATGAGAAAACCTAACTAAGACGCCGTCATCCCTCTGTCACATCCACTAAATTTGTTTTTATTATTTTTCATGGCACTGATCTGCATCTTTTTCATTTGTTTATTGCCCTTAATTATGACATGACCTCCAGATCATTTGGTTATGTCATCATATTTACCATTAGCCACTGAAAAATAGCTTGCCAAAAAAACTCACAATGATGCAAAATACTGGATAGAATGGCTAGACTAATAAGCACAAAGCAGCTAATTCAATCTGAAGTTCAAATAAACTATAAGGATTATTTTAATATAACCTGTCCCAAACTGCGTGAGGTATGATTAAACTAAAATATGAGACTCGTCATTGGAGTATGATACAAACAAATAGATTTTCAAGAACATTTTAGAACTTTCCCTACTAAACATCTCTTAATTTGTACTATGGAAATACTGCTAACTTGGCTAGGTATAATTGTAATGACTTGGTTAGGAGCACAATATTTTAGTTTTTTCTGTATGTATGCTGAGGTATTTATAGGCAAAATATCATAATGACTATTAATCTTTAAATTTTCAAGTAAAAATTTTAATATGGTAGATAAAGTAATGTAGTAACATTTTCTTTGCAACTGACAAGTGTGCAAAGAACAGAAGGAAGCCTCTGAGGACTCTCTTACTCCCCCCCTCCCCGCCGCCATGTCTCCTTCTGGACCCGTCCATTGCTACACTAAGTGGACATGGGATTAAAACTCACTCAAGCGGGGGGGTGATCAGCCTCTCCCTTTCAGAGCCCAGGGGCCGGGAGGAGGCCAAAGAAGGAATGAACAGAAGCATAAATAGTCCCAGGAGCAGTTGCAGAGATCTTCTCATGCTTTTGCCACTATTGCACCATAAGCTTGAAATTATATAAAATTATACATGTGAATATTTCAATATTTATTTTGAATGTCTTGTTTATACACACACACATATTCTTGTAGAGCTTTTTCTAAAAATTGGAACAGTAAAATGCAATTCATACATATTTAGTATAGAATGGGAATAAACGAATCCCCTGAAGGATAGAAAAATATGCCACACTTCCATGAAGATGGCTGTCTGATCCCTTTGCCATTTGCTTTGTCTAAAGTCAGGGCATAAATCTGTAAAGATGTCCCCTTCACAAATTCATTACTGGAGACAACTCTGGACCATCTTAAATTCAATGAAAGAGAAGGCATCACAGGAATCTAGTAAATAAATCTCACTAACTAGCCTTACCTGCCATTAGTTTCTCTTATATTTCTTTTCCTTCACCTAAGCTGTCCAGAGAAGCAAAATGTCCTTTTCCTTTGTCTTACCACTTCTCTGTAAAACTACTATTTTTTGTTAAGGACTATATAAGCCTAGATTCTACAAATCCACTTGAATTACCTGCTTTCAAGTGGCCCCATTTGTAGATATGATGCATGTGTTAATAATTTTTTGTCTTATTAGTCTTTCCTAGATTTTACTTGCAAAGCCCCACTCAATGAAGCTAAGATGGATAGGAGAAAAGACATTTCCTCTCAAATTTACCTTGTGACACAAGCACCCTATGTTTGCTTAGGACAAAGAAAATGAAGAAGTTTTCTTATCTTATTTATTTGATCTTTTTAATAGTATTTCAATTACTCTTGCCTTCCTTTTAAAGTTTGTCTGATGAAACTAATTTCCCAGGGAATTTTCCATACTGATAAGGTGGTATATAAATTGTCTACATGCTAATTATGCCACAGAATTAAAACTTAAAAATCAATGTAACAAATCCTAATTAATATTTAGCCCTACCTGTACGGTCAAATATGCTCCCAGGTGGCAAAGGAGTCTTGTGCTTAATAGGTAATTTTTGTCATCAAAAATGTGTATCACACCTTATGTAACATAATTACACAGGCATACAGATAAAGAATTCTGTTTATCTAAGATTATGATTATGTTTCTTTTGCTCAATTAGTTTTTTGGGATTAATGTTAGAAGAACTAAGAAGAGCACTATTTCAGCAAAATAAACCTACATTGCTGAGAAATTACCTCAGATAACCTTTTCTGGCTAATGCAATAAAGAAACATTGAAACAAAAATTCTATTTTAATATAGTACATTCCAAATCACTACTATTTAACATATACAAATTCTAAATCAAATTATTATGTAAGGTTAAATTATATATGAATTGACAGTGCTGCACAAAATGTGCATGTCCACATACAACTGGTGAGCAAAAATTAGGACAGTTTTATGAAGACTAATTTGGTCAACTCCTGAATGGTAGAGGCCCACTTAGAACTGTGTAAGCAAAACAAGGTATCCAGGATCATGTAACTGGATTGCCATTTATCCCATTAAAATTCAATGTCATTCTCGAATTAAAGTTCTGGAAACTACGACCCATTATTTTTTAATAGTAGCTCCTGTCCTCACGCCCATCCATCACATTTTGCTCTAGTCTCTACTCTTCAAAACACTTTTCAAACATGGTGATGAATTTAACAGTGACTAGAAGTTGTCTGAAGATGGTTTATCCAGTGAAGAAATTACCCAGGTAACAGCTCTAAAGCCACTAGGTAGAAGAGGACAATCAGACCCCAGAGTTCTGTGACTCGTTTTTTCCTGTAACTTACAGCTACTAAGTATTGATCCAAAATATCACTCCACTCATCATTTGTCTACACTCCTTTCATTTGTCTCACCACACCCTCCAGCCTATAGAAAATTATCCTTGAATGTGTACAAGGAAATGTGAGCAAAAGGTGGATTTCTATTTTTTTAAAAACTAATCAAGCCCTGCTTGGCAGCAAAATGCATGTACTTACCTTGTACTTCTTTTCCATTACAAGCAATTTGATGGGAGGAAACCTAGTATTATGAGCTAATTACAGATGTCATATTGGAAAGGGATCATTACATCCAATGAGAGCTGATTGGTGAAGTTAGGGTTCTGAATGTCATTCTGAATGAGCAAAGCTTAAAAGAAATCATAGACTACTCCTTGGTAATATTCGAAATTCCCATCTTCCTATTCTTAAAAAGGTAGCTGGTAAAGTCATACCTTTCCTTAATACTGAGAACAAAATACTAGAATATTTTTAGGTGCTGACACACAAAAATTATACCTTATAGTTTTAAAATGTGTAAACAGTTCCAATTTTTATCAGTTCTCACAAAATTCAGAATAAAATCATGTAACAATAAAAAAACAATTTCTTTAGACTGTTTTCACTCTGCACACAGAAAAAAATATACTGTTTAAATGTCCCTGCTTCCTACGTTTCCACCAATATGTGCTTTTAGTTTCTTGTTTTTTGTACTCGACAGAGTATGTTTTTATAGCAGGCACTGGTAAATTGCAAATTGCTAAATCCATCAGAATTTTTCAGATAATTATTTTCTTTTAATTTTATAAGTTTTCTTAGCACTTTACTTCCCAGGCCATATTGCTCTATTAACTGTGTTCTCTGAAATACTCAAATTTGCAGTTTTTTCCCTTAGTTTTAGGCCCTCACTTTTTATTCATTTTTTTTTTTTGCATTCTATAGGAGGCAAATTCTCTCAAATCTCTTAATCCTCTTTTTCTGACCCCAATTATACTCATGAACTTTTAAGGTTTTTTATGTAATTTTTGTAGAAAAGGTAGAAAAATCCAGTTGTCCAATTCTCTACACACTATGGTACAGGGTTGATAGCTTTGGCTTCACTTTGAGGCCCAGGTCAACCTCAACACATAGTATAAGCATTGACCTTATATAACCTTTCTAGAGGCCAATGTTCTTATTTTGCAGAAGACTAGTAGTAGGTTTCTCACCCCATGGAGTTATCCTAATGAACTAGCTAATTTATACCATGATTACTGAGTGACATATAAAACACAGGCACTCCATGACTATTTACTACAGTGTTTGTCTTCTATTTGGTTTCTGCTAGATAGATCTTTCTTGGTTTATTTTTTTCCCTAATCTCTGTCATCAAATAGCCCTCCTGTGCCTTCCAGGGGCCGACTGCACCGCCTGTGTCATAGCACTACAATCCTATGCTATGACTGTCCACAGAATGTGGTATCTATTCTAACATCAGTAATCTGAAATACCAACAACTATGCTGGCAATAAATACCTTAAAGTCAGGCACATAGTAGTTTTGATTATATTTATAGCATAAGTGAAACAACTAGCATAAAATTGAAATAAGAGTCTGGGCTAGGATTTCCACGTAAGCCTGGCATCGACAGACTTCATTTTTCATACATCGTACTGCCCTTAGGTGCGCTGCTTAAATTGCTCTGACTTCGATGATAGCTGTATGTTTATTCCATATGCCAGACTGTAAACTCTAGGGACTGGCCAGCTAATCTCATCTCCAATAAGGGTTCATTAACAATCTTTTTCTCTGGTCCAGTTGCTGAGTCAATAGTCAGTTACTGTAAGTAAGGGCTTCTGGCTGTGTGATAGTCTCATGGAAAGGATGTGGGCCAATTAAGAGTGCTTCACACTTGCTAAGAGTTTCACCCACTGAGCTCAGAATAGAATCAATCTCACCCTACAGTGAATGCAAGGCCCAGCAAAATTATAAAACCTTTTAATACTTACTGAAATCAAATAGGTTCTCTAAAGCCTACAGAGATGTTCTTACCTCTGAAGGGTAATGATTAGCCTTCCATTCACTCCCTTAAGTAACACTCAGGAGTGAGAGCAGCAGCCAAACAAAATTAGAATTTCTAAAAAACTATTGCCAAAAATCAGATATCCATATTTTCAAATCCCAAATATGCTTCTGTACTTCTTTTTCATCCTTTTAAGGTTTTTTTATCTTCATTCTTTTTTAGTTGCTCTTCTATAATTCATATTGAAAAAAAGATTTTTTCTACTTGTAGCTCTACTGTTAAACAGTGTAATCAACAAAAATGCAACTATTAATGAAATCTGTAAAAAGAAAGATGTAATAAATTTTCTGTAAATATATTATTTTCAAGAAAACTTAAGTACTTGTTAAATTACATTATACATATGAAATTTATTCAAGAAAAGCTTATAAAATATTTTTATAATTGTTTCTCCCTTACCCTCCATAACTTGTAGATATTTATGAAGTTATTAGCACAATATTTGTTTCAATATTTGGCTTATTTAGGTATTCATTTTTATTAGGATAGAAATATGTCCCTATGTCCAGTTTCTAGTGCCAGGAGACTAAACTAAAATATATACATGTTTGAAGTATTTCTCAAAATATTTGAATATTTTGATGTTTTCCAGTGTTAGGTTCTCAACATTCTTAATAGGACTGGAACTATGCTAAAGACAAACAACATTTGTCTTTATTAGAATACATTATTTTGATAATTTTGAATAGGATTTTTCAGCAAGAAAATCAACTGTTATGGTTGATACGTTGTGTCACTTTAATTTTATAAATTTAAACAAGAGACTAGGCAGGGAGCCAGAATCCTTACTTTGTAAGTATCTTCAATCTGTGCAAGAGGAGAGTACAGAGGTGGTATGAGTGCTACACCTGCCCTAGTTGGGAGGCGGCCTGTGTACAGTATAAGGGAGGAGAAGAGGCTTGTTCTTCTCCTTTTTGTGCTGGCTACTTTTGCTGGCTGCTGCTTTGAAGTGCTGCCGAAGTGCCGTGCCACCCTGCCTTCCAGCCAGCTGATTATGGACTGAAATTTCCACAAACAGGGAACTAAGTAAAGCTTTCTTTCTTTCCTTCCTTCATTTTTGGGTGTTGGGTATTTTGTCTTAGGATCAAGAGAAAAGTAACCAGGACAGCAACTGAAAAGGATAAAACAATCCATAGCATTTTAAATCTTTACAGGAAATAAAGGAGTACTGATAATTCAAAATTTGTTTGAAAAGCAATAACCTCTAAATGGTGCTTCATAAAAATCTGGTTTGTGTATTTTAATGAAAATTTCAACTTTGTTGTTTTCAAAATCTTTTAAAATAATTTTAAAAAATGAGTTGCAAATATTTTGATGTGTTTATGTAAAATATGACTTTTTCCATTGAGTGGTAGTATAATCACCTTACAAAGAAAGTATTTGAGTACTTACAGGAAAGTATCTACCCTGATAACCTAAATAAAAATTTTAAATGTACACAATGGTAATATTATGAAAGTACCAGGTGTCAAATAAATTAACTGTACAAACTGTTCAAATTTCATAGAAAAAGGCAATAAGAAGAGGCATGTGAACCTAATATATTACTGGAAACCAAATTTTAAACTTTCAATTTTAAAAACAAAATTAGTTTTCTCAAAAGCAACTATTACCTTTTCATTTATTCTCTTAAGTAATACTTAGGAGTAAAAGCAGCAGCCAAAAAAATTTGTAGCTCTTAAGGTAGAAATATGGGCACATGTTTTTGTGATTGGTCTAAGATAATGAGCATACATGGCTTGACTATCTCAGAAGTTATGTTAATTTTAGTTCTGGGACGAACTTTATTTAGACATTTAGTGAGATGTGAGTTCTCACACCTCCTCCAGACCTACTCAGTTGGCATCTCTGAGAAAAGGTCCAACAATTCATGCAAAGCAATCTCAGGAAGTAATAGTATTGCATGCTCAAATTTAACATACCTTGTGTTTTCTAATATATTAGTTGAAATAGATGGATGAAAGAATCTAGGACACACATTTCTTGTTTAAATTTATCTCCACTTTTAAACCTATGCCCCGTTTTACAAATTATGCAATCCAAGAATTATATCTTCCAATGCTTCTCTTTGTTTACAAGGAGTAAAAATGAGACCAAAGCACTATCATGGATACTGCAGCTTCTTCTCAATGTTCATTCTGGTTTTAGTAGGCCTTTACTTTTTTTCTGTTTCTTTACAAATCCTTATATGCACTAAAACCTTCAAGAGCAAGCTTTCAGTTCTTCATGGATTCACTCCATCTTGATATGATCAATTACTGCGACTGTACTCTGACATTTTCTAAAATCATCAGGGGGGCAACAATGACTGAACTTCAAGTAAGTAGATATGGATTTCAAAGGGCAAGTGTTCCCAAGTCTGTAAACAAGCTCTCAATTTTCCTGTCATCTAGAATAGATGAAACAAGAAGAATGATCACAAGTCTAAGTCTGATAGGAGATTTCAGTTTAATGTATTTTTTTTTCTGTAACCTAATGCTTTTTTTCTTTACCCAAGAAGAAATATCACTATTAAAGCCAATGTAAAGTGAGATTGTCCTGGTTGAAGCAGAATATCAGGAAAATTTTTTAAACATCTCTTCTTTAGAGAAGCACTTTGGACGCCAAATTTTGCACAATTAAGTCTAGAAATATTGATCTGTAACATTTTCACTTTTAAGTTTCTATGTGTGCATTACAGATGGATTTACAAGAATTAGTAAAAGCAGAATGATTTGGGGTTGGAAAGAGTAGCAGTTTAAGTTGAACAAGCAAAGAGACAAACAGCAAATTTCTCGTTATCTTGGGTCTCAGGAAACGACACCCGAAGTTAGGGCGCTTTGACATTCTGAACTGAAACAGCAGCATCTACCTCTCTCTGACCTTCCCTGCTGCAGTCTTTCAATCTGTCGCTCTCAAGCACAGGAAGGGGCTTCCCTCAAAGCCCTTTATGTACTCATGATCAGCCAAAGCAGAACACAATTGTTGTAAATCAATGAAATTCATTTATTTTAGCTTAGTAATTATGTGTTTCTATTAGTATATATTTTCAGCAACTGAAACATTTGTTGTGGAAAGTTATCTGTCCATAACACATCTTATTTATCTTTTGTCCACTGACCTTCCTGCTCCCCCAAATCTTGATCATTTTGTCATTTTAAAAAGCTTTATTTTCATCTTAGATACTTCTTAGAACAAATACAGATGGCCAATAAATACATGAAAACATGTTCAACATCTCTGACTACAGGAGGCATGCAAATTAAAGTGATATTAAGATTCTAACTTATCCAAGAAAGAATGGTTATAATCATAAAATCAAAAAGTAACAAATGCCAGAGAGGCACTTGAGGGAAAAAAAAAAAAACTTTCTTCATTGTTAGTGGGCATGTAAACTAGTGCAACCATGATGGAGATCAGTAGGGCATTTCATAAAACATCTGAAAACACAAATTCCATTTGACCCAGTATTTCCCCAAGAATTTTCTTGAAAGAATTAAAGTTATCACACTGCAGTAACACCTGCATACCTATGTTTTCACCAGTACAATTAAAAATAGCTAAATCTTGGAAATAGTCTGCATGTCCACCAGCAGGTAAATGGATAAGAAAATGAGTTACTAATACATAGCGAAGCACTGCTCTGCTGTACAGTACACTTGAGACATTTTTTGCTGTAATGTTCAGTGAAATAAATCAGACATGGAAATTTAAATCTCATGGTTTTGCTTATGTGAGCAACGCAAAATATAAATGAGTAGCAAAAATAATTAATAGATACTAGGAAGCAGAGAGATCTATTTAAATTGGGAAGGAAAGCAAGAAACGAGAGGAGAGAAAGGAAAGAAAAAGGAATAAAATACAGAGATGATTTTTCACATAATTTTATTCTCCCCAAGAAATTAAAACTCACATAACAAAAGGGACTGAAATTCAAACACCTACTAACCCAGACACTATCTTAGGCCACTCCCCATACTCGACTCATTCTCTCCTGAACAATCTTTTACTACCTCTCTAATATTGCCCATAGCTGCCAAATATAAAGTTGGATGTTTAATTCTGGTTTATAGCAACACAACTCATGAGACCTAAATCTTGGGAGTGACCTTTATGCTCACCACCAAATGAATGGATTAAAAAAAAACTGAGGTATTTATAGGGAATAAAGTACTACTCGGTTCTAAAGAAGGAGTCATTTGTGAGCAAAGAGATATGCCCTGGGAAAAATGTCAAGGGAAATAAATCTGACAGACCAATTTAAATGTTACATGAATACTCTTCTTTGAGATATCCAGAATATAAATAAATTAAAGAATAAAAGAAAGATGATAGGAAACATGGAAAATAATCTTTTACAAAAAAGCAAGAGGCCAAGAGATGAAGCAAGAGGTTTAGAGGAAGGGTAAAAATAAAGACTGAAGATATGTAAGTACATGCACCTGCACCCAGCTACAAGTGCAATCATCCTGTACTGCAAATATTTACTAATGAAATAAGATAGAGAAACAAAGCCAATTGCGGGTAGCACCCCATCCAAATAACATCTCCATTAAATATGGCATTAAGGGCTGAAGAGTCAGCTCAGTGACACCACGCCTGCCTGGCAAGCATGAGGTTGTGAGTCTGATTTCCAATACCAAAAAACAAACAAACAAATAACATATTTAAATCTAAATCCTATGGCCCCACTCTGGGTTTCATATTGTACACCTTCCCTGAGCATGTGCACACCTATGAGACTGTATGCTTTTTTTCCTGTTAATCAGCTTATGTGCCATACACACTAACTTCACTAACTCAATGTCTTAGCTTTCAGAAAAGAAAAGCCTGAACTTTCCTACAAGCAGAAACTTTCTCAGGTCTCTTCTTTCCATGTGGAGTCAGTATTGCACCTGTTCCCTTACCCTGTAATGCCTTCTGCTCCTCCTTTATACACTGAGAAGTATCTGTTGCTCTTGGGATTGCTACTAAAACTCAGACTGAGTTTCCATTTCAGGGCTCCATCACTAAAAGCCAATCTTTTTCACTGCCATGTATTTGTCTTGAACAGATTTATGACACAAGATAACAGCTAAATACCTCATTTTCATTATGGACCTACCATTTGTATCTCACTCTTGAGTCAAACTGTAATCCCTTACTATCTTCTTTAAAATTTCATAATTCCATCATGAAATATAGAGATAGCATAGGGTTCAGTCAACCATGATAGTCGATAAGTGCATATTCAATAAATTTATTTTGGATAAACTCCACAAAGTACAGATGAAAATAGGCAGAGTATTTGTATAAATGATCTTAGGAATGAAAAAAATATTTGGCTGTACTTGAAAATGCTTTTTTGTTCACAGTATTTCAACATTCAGACTTATGCTTGTGTGTGAGTTTGCTTGTTTGTTTAATTTCTAAATTATTTTAAGGAAATCCAAAAATTCACAATCTAGTCTTACACTATCCTCCAAATACATCAAGTTCTAGAAAACAAATTGTAGTATTTAAGGTGAGGCTGGGGTAGTGAAGGGCTCAGATACCGTGGAATGCATAGTGCCTACAATGAAGAGCTGTAGGTTTTGGCAAATTCAAGATTAACATGCCTAAAAGAGGACTTTTAGAAATAAAATGTGATTTTTCTTTTTATTTCAGTTGATTTTCAACTGACACCTAAAATTGTACATATTCATGGGGTAGCATGAAATATTCACTAGTTGTAAGCATTGTACAATGTTTACATGAGGTTCGCCTAACATTATTTCATATATACTATCTTTAAAGCATTGAGGCAGTTAGATTTGGATACATGGGAAAAGACACAGTATGAATTCTGACAGAAATAAGCCAGCCAAACTCTGATTAGATATGAAGAAATAAATTGAGAATTAGAGAATACCACCTGTTCTGTATCTATAAATGAAGAAGACTGAACAATGTCCAGGTGAATAAACAGTGAGTCTAGATAGACATCCTTCCAAAGAAACACAGGAAATGTAAGTTTACATTTGTGCAAGAACACAAGACTATATTGGAGTCTCAGAGAAATATACAGCCCACTGATATTTATTTATAGATGACTGTTCTTCAAAAAATTAAAATAGTTCAAACATCTATTAATTTAAAAACACACTTAACAATGTATGTTGCATATAATCTAAGTACACAATGATAAGGGAAAAAACAGGAGGATAAAAAGACTACAGAATAAAGAATAGAAACAGACTACAAATAAGGTCTTAAGAAACTGAAACTTCAGCAGCAGTACTGAACATAATTTTTTGGTAGAATTGATTCTGGAAAAGAAATTAAGTAATTCAAGGTAAATTGCAAAGCTTCCAGAAAATGCTGGTTAGTGAAAATAAATTTTAAAACTAAAATGCTAGATAACAGATCTAATGGCTGAGACAAAAGAGTCATCCCTGCCGTTCTAGTTTCTTCGGGGAAGAAAACAGAATAATTATATTATTAAATGTCACCCCGTGGCAAAATCTCAGGCAGTGACTACCAATCACCACTGATTTCTTATTTCTTTTAGAATTAATGACAATTAATCAGTCTAAATCAAAAACCTGATCTATAGAACATCAAGAAGTCTAGTCATATATTAATACTGATTTAAAACAAAAATAAAAAATAATGCTATTTTAAGCCTAACTCCATCTCAACCTTTATGACCGTGAAAAATGACTGTAATCTTAACACTTACATCCTTTAATTCTAAGCCACAATTTGGGACAATGTCTACGGATACAACAGTTAGAGAATATTGATCTAATATAGCACAAATAAAATTTATTTTGTACCCCAAACGTGGCAGGAATTGGGCTGAACATTTTCAAAGTAAAACTAAACTAGATCCCCACTTTCAAGTACTTTAGAGCAAAGTGAAAATCCTCTTTCAAACCCTTTCCAGATTTGACTAAGATTGGCATTTTATTGAGAGATTTAGAAAACTAAGGAGAAAAACAAAAGTGATTTTATATAAAATAACCTAATCTTAAAGATAAAAGAAGAAAGGAAATTTCTGAGCATGGAAAGTCTGAGTGCCCAGAGGAAAATGGCTTGCTCTCAGCCATTTGTGTATTTTCTTCCTTGGTGACGTGGGACAGCCTGGCCTTGTCTGCAGCCCCTTTCAGTTCCTACCATGCAGGTCGGCTCTGAGCACTGGCCTGTGTGAGGGTCCAAATTATTCCTTGTTAAAACACTTGTAAATAGATACTGCTTGAAACCATAGTCAGAAGTGAAATAAATTAGACTCACATGTGCAAACATCACATTGTCTCCCTGATGTGAGAAACTGAAAGAGTAAATAAGGTCTAAAATGTATAACAGATATTGTGAAATCGGAAGAAACTATTCAAAAGGAAAAAGGAAGTAGAATGGGTGGGAGGGGAAAGGCGAGTAGGGAAAGGTGGGAAAATGCAAGTCAGTTAAACCATTAGCGTCAGTTCATTAAAAAGGAAGGTTTGTGCTAATATTGATTAGAGAAGTTTTTATGCCCATATCTTGTACCCTGAGCAACTACTTTAAAGATAGCAATATGTAATGTATTAACTACTGGTATTCTCCTATTATTTTGTTATGAAATTTTGTTTTACCTTTTTTCCATAAAATAAAGATAAAAAGAAAAACACATCCATGTTTACCCTTTGTAATGAGAGATCAGATAGTGACAAACTCCAACCAAATCCATCTACCCCCCCAGGTAGGCCCTACACTTCAGTTATGTTTTATTATACTAAAATAATAACAATAATAATTGAAGGACTTTTTCCTTTCCATGTTTAAAATAAGAATATTATCTATGACTTTTATTTAAAACTATAAGGAACCACATTACTTGACAACTTTGTCTGTTTTCAAAATAAAATCAGGGTTGCTGCACCAAAGTACTCGCTCACTTCATTCCCTGAAATCTAACTACATGCTACGCAGTATCTGACGCTGGAGACACACAGACAGAAAGAACAGTCTTTGCTCTGAGTAAACCTACATTAGGAAAGCATCTTAAAATGTGGATCAGCATAAAAGTCAGGGAGGAAACATTTTTGAGAAAAAAGATGCCTGAGAAAGTCATGATGGACCATTTCACAATAGAACAGGCATGGAGAGAACAGACTTGATATTTCATGAGGAATTTGTTTTTGGTAAGGAAAACACACTCCATACATCATGCAAAAAAGACATACTTGGAGGTCTAAACTCCTTTGTACAGAACAAGCAGCATTTTGTTCTTCTACCATGGTTTGAGCACTGTCCTGAGAATTGCAAGAGCTGGAAAGAGTGGTGGGCAGTGAGATAATATACTGGCACAAGAGCAAACACAGGGATTTTAAGATCATATGTTCAGTTATAGGATCCTGAAACAACAATTCTAGCATAGCAGGAGATGTGCCCTGGCCCCCAAAAGGAAGGCCACAGCTGGAATTTCAAAGAACCCAAGAAACAAGGAAAATACGCAGAGGCTATTGGACAAAGTTGGCCAAAACAAAACAAACCTACATAGTCATTTTTCTTTTGCTTCCTCCCTACTACGTTTTTGTAATCCATGTTCTGTCCACCCAAAGCTTCTTGAAATATTTTAATCCTCTATCATTTAATGTGACTTATTCACCTCCCATTTTGCAGTTTACCAGTTAAGTGAATCCAGGGAACTTCCTGGCCTTACTCCACTTGGTTTGATCCACTGTAAAGTGAAGATGATAAAACTAATTCCTAAGGTTACTGTGAGGATTAAATAAATTTATTAACCCAATATTCTCAGCTCAGTGCCTGGCACATTCTCAGCAACAAATAAACAACTAGATGTCACTGTGGCTGTGGTGATCACTCTGATGGTTAGACAAAGGGAACACATACAAAGACCAGGTGATTTGCCCAAAGCAATGAAATCTAATGAAGCAAAAAGAATTAATCAATAAAAACAGACAATTTTTACAAAAAGTATTCGAAGTATGTTAGAAGTCTTACATATGTCTTTTGATATTTACAGTGATTTAGAGGAGAGACATAAAAACAAAATGGTTGTCCTGGTCTTCTAACTGAATACATGACTACGTAGAAAAGGCAAATGTCTTATCCCCATTGTCTACCAGGCATGGAACAATGCTCTGATTTCTAGGGTTATAACTACCCCTATTTAGGCAGCTGTCTCTCCACACTGGTGATTAGTAGGACCTTAGGAAACAACACAGTTGAATGACTCAAAAAAATGAGATACTATTTAATCTTATGCATAAATAGAATATGCAATCGCTCTACTCAAAATTTCTTACTTTTCAAAGTAAATGATTATATATTTTTAAATGCTTGAGATACAATAGGATCTTGGGGAACTTAAAAGAAAAGCAACAAATATATTATGAAAACAAAATGTAAGTAAAGGCACAAAATTAAGTGAAAGATTGAACTTCAAGGAAAGAGGTGCACCATATACATGTGAACTCATTATTATATGCATTTTCATCATTTACAAATTGAACATAATCAGAGCTCCTACTGTGTTCAAACTACATATTTCTGATGCTGTTTAGAAGCAGATTTGCTGTTTGCAAGTTGAGTATACAACTCTCACACTGAAAATCCAAGTCTATTAAAACAGACGTGAATATTGACAGCATAATGAAGTATACCAAAGTGTTACCAACTAAAACAACAAAATAAGATCTGTTTTTAAACCATTTCTCAACACTCATTGTGGTTAGTCAAAGAGTGAGAAAAGACCTTCAAGTCTCATGCCAGAGGTTTTGGTGTGAAGATGCAAAATGGAGAAATTTCTGTGAAACCTGACACCATTCCTTAGCAAAGATCTTCAATTGGTATTTAATGGAAATACATTGGTATTTTCTAAGAACTCAAGTTGGACATAGAAGGAATCTTCAATTTAATACAAATTATATTAATCCCATTAATATATCCTTAGCACATGTTCATCCAACTGACATAATAAAATAATGGGGACAGAGAATGCACTGTTTTCTCTTGAAGCCTAACAAAAATCAAGAAAAATTCATTTGTCACATATGTCTTGATTTGATTAGTTATATACCTAAAAGCACTTCCATGTTAGTTAATTCTAAAGTCTATGTGATAAATCAAATCCCCTGCTCACAGGATTGTCTTTCATATCTGATCCTGTGTCCAATTATATTTCTAATTATTTATTTCTGCAGACCTGACTTTTTTCAACCATATTTCAGGGATTCTAACCTGTAAGTTTATTTCCTTTCCTTCTTACACCACACTCCTAATGACAGGCCATATAAGTCAGAATTAGCACAATTTTACAAGTTAGCATTGGTCAGTACATAACTGCCTTCTTGATTACATCCATCGCTAATAAGTGCTCTATTTTCTGTTTAAATTTTAAAGTCTATTTGACACTAACATTTACATCCTTGAATAAAAGAGCATTCAAAAACTTGGAGATAAATATGTGACACAATCGAAAAAATATGGTTCATATTTGTAAGTTTAGTATACAACTCTCATAATGAACAGGCAAACTCGTTAAAGCTGGCATGAATATTGACAGCACAACAAAGTATACCAAGGTGTAACTAACTAAAAGTTGAAAATGAGATTGTTTAAGTTAAAAAAATAAATAAATGAAATACACATTACCATTAATCTTTCTTAAAATATGCCCCTTGCTTTGAAAACATTTATCTATCATTGCTGTTCATTGCTGAAGCATTTCTTGGATTACATTTTTGTGAGGGTTTTTATTCATACTGTTGTAGTTGCCTTAATGCCCTGATCCAAAATGTTTACATTTCATGGTAATTTTGTGTTTGGGGAAAAACCAGAAGATATATAATAATGTTTCTATGAGATTTTTTTTCTGTTGATTTGCACCTGAAAACAGTATATCTCAGCGTAATACTCAATTTTCTATTTCAGTGTTTTAAATTCCAGTTTTGTTTGAATCATTTGAGACTCTCATATAAATTCACTAGGGTTAAGTATATTAGAGAAGATAGAGTGTGAGGGAATAGGATGTGGACTGGGGAAGAAAGATGGGAGGGTGAGATACAGCAGAAGTGGTGATGGACACGAACATAAATTCTAATTCTGCCACCTCCGCTATGTCGTCTTGAACAAGCTATCTTTTTAACCTCCAGTTCTTTATTTACAAAAATAAGCACATCATTACCTAAGTTAAAGAAATATAAGCAATAGCTGTACCAAACTGAGAAATGCATAGCATTGTACCTAACAACTATTAGATGGTCCCCAAAATACATCTTTTATCCTAACAGCATTAATGAAGAATTTATGAGGGTAGATGCTGAGGGAGGGCCCAAACACTGATCTAGGTAATTCCTTTCCATCCTCCTCTGGTTTTATTTTGCTTCTTGTTTTCTACTGAGTTCTCCCAAATGTTCCAACCTTGGATCCCAGGAATAACACATCTGATTGATAAACACCTTTATAACAGGGACTAAAACTACTCCCAAAAGCAATGGTGAGTTTCCCAAATAAGGCGCATGATGAGATCACCTCCCTAAGTAATAGCAATCATCCCAGGACAAAAACGACAGGCGCCTCTTAAGAAAGAACCTTTTTTTTTTTTTTTTTGTCTTTTTGAGACAGGGTCTCACTACGCAGTTCAGGCTGGCCTTGAGCTCCCTTTGTACCCCATGCTGGTCTCGAACTCCTAAGGATCCTTCTGCTTCAGGCTCACGAGTGCTGGGATTACAGGTGTGAGCCACCACGCCCAGCTGAACAGTCATTTCTTAATGGGACTGAATTTCTCACATAAGCAATGAACATTTTTTGCAGAGTTTGGCTGAAAAGTTATGAGACATTGTTCAACCAAGCTGAGGCCAGACTCAGACTACCTGCTCTGTCAACTATGCAGATTCTTCAGCTGTGAAAACCTCTGACCTTTGTCTTTGTTCCCTTTTCTATAATACCTCAAAATTCATGTAAGCCCCTTAAAGGTATACCTAAGGTCAACAGATTTGTTTTGGTTTTATCATGTTGTTTTTGTGGCAGTTGGGTTGAAACCAGAACCTTCACTGAGCTACATTTCCAGTCTTTTATGTTTATTTGTTTGTTTATTTGTTGAAATAGGATTTCATTAATTTGACCAGCTCAGGCTGGTCTCAAACTTGCAATCCTTCTGCCTCAGCTTCCCACAGTACAGTGTGCACCAACATGCCTGGTTTTTCTCTTTTTTTTTTTTTCTTGGAAGCATGGCTGCAGTGATTACAGTTCCTTTCCCGTTCTTCACCATTGGTCATCATTTTCAATGGAATCCAATATGGGTGACAGAATCTAGTCCATTGAGATTCCCCCATACTCTGGCTACAATATAATAGCTTAGATTTTTGCATTCTTATAGCACAGCACAAACAACAGTATTTCATTTTCTGTAAGACAAAAAAAAATAAAATAAAAAGTATACAATACAGAAAGGGAGCAGAATTAGATCTGCTATATCTAATAGTTTCTGTGCCTCTACATGCACATGCAAAGCAAAACCACAGTGAAGAAGAGAAAACATTTTATTGAACCTGATGCTTGTCTTGAAATGACTGACCATGGGAAAAAAAGGAAAAACACTACTACTATCTCTAGCAGTTTTTCCAACTAATAACTTTTGGGAAGTACTTAACATGCTTAGTACTTTACTCAATATAAATTATTGGGCCAAAACATTTTACTGTATGATATCTAGGGCTCTTAAGGGCCCGTTCAAACTAACAAGATGAGCAAACTGATTAAGTAAAACCAGACCTTCAGAAAGTACACACACACACACACCACACACACACAACCACACACAAGAAAACATTACTGAAACCAAGTGAAATGAAAAATTGCTATGAGAATTTGTACTAAATGTGAGATTTTTATCATGCCATGTGGCAAAGGCTTCATTCCTATTTTGGCTGTACAACAAATGATACAAAGTATTAGATTTTCTCCAAATTATCTAATTATTTTAGTAAAAAATATGATTACAATAGAAAACATCTCTTATTATTAGGTTTTTCCTTTAATATTATTTTCCTTAAGCCTATAGGTGTTTTTCAAGGTAATTTATCAATAGAATCCACTGTTTTGTGATAATGTAATAAATGCACTTTAGAGTTTTCATTAGCTTTCATTTGTTCTACCCAGAGTTGAACAAAGGAGACCTTCTTTTAAGCAGAGCTTATTACTTACTTTCAATTGGGGAGAAATGAAAATAACCCACCTAGCTTCCAAATTACTAATTTATAAAGCAAAGTTAGTGCTGACTCTACCACCCACAGAAGTTTTCTCAAAGTTATACAAATATATAAGACATGCAGACATATCCCACAGAAATAGAAACATAAGTTGTGATATACTGCAAACATATTAGGAAAAATTCTTATGCATATCTACACTTTAACTTTATAATAAAATATCAGTGGTCATCAGAGAAATTACCAATGCTTTAGTTTTAAAGTTGTCATCTAACAAAAGGAAAAGTCTGATAAGGAAAAACAAGATTAACACTTACACTGAAACACTGCCAATTTGAGTTGATTACATTTACTTTTCCACCAAACACACACACACACACACACACACACACACATACACACACAGTTTCCCTGCAGTTAGCCTATGACCTGGGCTAATTTCTGTGACTGTAGTGATAACTCATTCTTGTTCATTTCCCGGGAATGTACTCTTCTACTCGCAACACCAGGACTAAATTTACTTTTACATAGAATATTCCAGCTATTCTTAGCTCACCCTGATCTCTCTAATTTCAAGATCTCTTTGTTAAAATAAAAGTAAATTTATCAACTATTGTTTGAAATCTATTACTTTCATTTAGTTTTGACCATCTCTAGTCATCACAATTGTGTTTTATTTCCTTTGAACATGGCAATAGTACATTTATCCTTCAGTCACAGTTATTAAAATGTATAAATGATGACTGTAACACATAAAAGGCAGGAAGAAAAAAGATGGGAAATTGGTCATGTGTGTTCTATACCACAGTGGCGTCAAGAGAGGTGCAGAGCGTACATATGTCCTGAATTTTTGAAGAAAGAAAGTTTATCAAACTTTATTTTAGTTTGTCCTGAGTACTTCTTGCAACTCTCCAGTAACATTTACTTTCTGTCTCATTCACAGGCTTTTGATTGTGTATTTCACATTAAGCTTTAAACATCAGAAAAGATACTGGGAAAAAAGAAGAAAAAATATTTATAGCTACAATTTTGTTTTGTGACTATATTTTTCATCTCTATATCTTCCGTTTAGATGACATAAGGCTATGTTCTATAAGTAAATGTTAAGGGAACAAAGAGATAAATTAATACATAGTTGGAAAGACATATACCCATATAAATCTTTACTTGCCCTGAAAAATGTAATTATCAAGTGCGGTAATGCTAAAATCAACCACAAGTATGTAGAATATAACAGGAGCATGAAATAATCATTTATTTGACTAAAATTCTTTCTAACGCTCACATAGCACATAGTTGGAACTCGATAAATACTTAGTTTACTCTAAATGTAACTGTTTCATTTTATTTACCCAAATGCTTCCTTTTCCTCCTTTTAAATATTAAAATATAATACTCTATTTCAACAAGCATGAAATAACATGGCATTTAGATTTCTTGCTCTGTTTAGTTTATATAGAAAATTCCCCTTAAAACCTTTAATCTATGCATTTCTAATCCACACATATATTTTTTTCTGAATCCTTTTTCCCCCTGAAATGTTTACACTAAGTTTTATGGGTAAGTTCTTTTCCTTACTGTCTTGGTGTTTAATATAAGTATTGTTATTTTAAGACAAACTGGAATCTTAAAAGTATTACATCAAAAAATCTGTTTATATTTGATTTTCAAACAAAAGTTTGATCATTTGTACATAATATAAAAGATTGCCATAGAATGAGTTTTTATTGTAGACCTTTTTGTCATTTCAAACAATTTAATATAAATGACACTTATTTTAAACTTTGGTAAAAATACCATTTAGCAAATAACATACCAGTAAAGAAAACATATTTGGTTATTTAGGCAAATGAAAATTTGCTTGATAGTATACTTTTGTAAGCACTGCTTTTTCTCATCAGAAACTTATCTACCTAACTTAATAAGAGGATCTGACATACATTACTGTAAGAAGAAAGTCATTTTTTATAACAATTAATTACATTCCTGACCTAATTTTCAATTCCTTGAACTGTGAATCAAGACCAGGGGTATCACAGTGCCACAGCCCTCTATTGTTTGTATTATGGGCTATAGAGAAGAAGGTCCGAAAGGAAGATAATGAGCTATAGAGAATATAGAGTATCAACCTCTTACTAAACCATAGAGTAAAAATGCTACTGTCAGAATCTATGACCTGAGCATGTCTTTAGCTTTCCAGGATCACTAATAAAAGAAACACAGTTTGTCTTTCATTCTAGGGATTAAGGCTCCCTTTTAGTTCTACTGTACTTGACAAAGTATTTCTTCCAGACTTTTTGGTACATGAAGGAGAGGAGGAGGAGCTGAAAAGAAGGAAAGGGAATGAGAAAAAAAAAAGTTATAGCATATATATATATATATATATATATATATACAAATTCCTTATAATGTGATCATTTCATATACCTAAAATGTATCAATAAACTTAATTTTTAAAAAAAAGATATCTATGACTCCCTCACACCACTTACTGGCCTTGGTATTCTGCATTTTTACCTCAGCTCTATTTTCAATTCTCATACATAAAACAAATAACACATTGGCTAACTATATTATATTTTAGCTACAATTTCAGTATTCTTGCCATTACAGTAATAATAGCACGCTTAGTGAAAACTTGGAAAATGTGAACACTAATTGGAAAAGAGAAAAAAAAGGCAACTTGAATCATTCTTTCAGAAAATTATTTAATATTTTGGTATAGTTACTTCCAGTGTTCACTGTGCGCACACAGATGTATACACATATAAGATACAATTATGAATATTCCATGCATGTAAACCTGTACCATACAAATTTTACTTAATGTTTCACTCTAAGTATATTTGACTCTCATTAATTTTTGTCAAATAATCATTTTACTGGTTGTCTAGTAGTCCATTAAATGCATGTAGATTTTTATGTAGTCACATGCATAAATTTGGAATAGCTATCTAATATTTTATCTTAGTATATTACATTGCAGTAAAATATGTTATCTTGAAAAACATGATAGACTTTGCCTTCAATATCAGTTAGTTGATGATTATAAAAATGGAGTTTTCATTGAGAAGTTTAAAAAATAAGACAGAGAATAAGGTAATTTATCTCAGAGCTAAACATTGGCTAAATGGAGTATATTAATTCCCAACAACATCAGCAACTCATTCAAGTAAACAAACTCAAGCATGCTAAACATGTACCAGAAAACAAACATAAGCCATATTCATTTATTTGATTCTGAGTTATTAATATTAATATACTATTTACAATAACGTGTTTTCTTTTTCATAAAATTTATAACGATGACTTCTTACTGCTTCCTTAATATCCTGGGTAATATTCATGAGAATGAGACCATCATGGGCAATTACAAAGAACTGTCTGATAACCACAGCCTTCCTAAAAGCACTCATATGAGTCCCTAGCTTTTAACACCTACAAGGCTACAGACTTGGTTTTTCCAAATGTTCATTATTTGTTAGTAAATGTTTGCATTACACAATGATTACATTCCTTTTCGGGAGCTGGTACACGTACATAACATGATGTAATTCTTGTTTTTGTTTTTTTTTTATTCTTTTTCCTTGCCTACTCTCCCCCTCCCTCCTTTACCATTTGCACAAAATCTATCTCCCAATTTCCATATGCTTTCTTTGTTTTTTGTCTTTTGTTTGTGCTCTTTGCATAGTTTTGCTCATTTATCTTTCATGCTGCTTTTGATTACAGCACCATTATCCCTATCTGGGATGAAAACTAAGCCTCAAAAATCTTAAGCAACATGCTGAAAGACCCTGGATTGCCTTGATTTAATAGTTTTTCTATTTCAATATGTTACACAATCACACATCATTTAAAAGATAAGACTTTTAAATATCTTTATAGGAGTATTATGTGGCAAATGAGTTTAACTGGCATCAACACTAGTTTGACATCATCAAGATAAAATGCAAATCTTTACATATTGTCACACATCCCAGTCAACTTTATTCTAAAAACGTGTGCAACAAATTGTATCACATGTATAATTCACATTGCAGAATTAGACAAAAATTATACACACTGTGAGAAAAAGAACCAAAATTAGATTCTCCTGATGGTGAATAAAGTACCCATGTTTGTATATCAAGAAAACATAACACATTTTTAAATTTTCAATTAAACCATTCTGCACCACTTCAGTCTGGGTAGGGAACGGATTTCTGGACCACTGAAAGTAAATGTGACACAAGTCCCATCCTCATGGCTTACTGTCCAATACAGAACAGAATGTTTCCTTGGGAGTAAACATTAAGAAATTTTTGGACAATTTGACATTACACCAACATCCAAAAAATGATCAGTAAAGTAATGGCACCAAGCAAGTGTCAAACTCAGAGTAAGCAAGCAACTCATCGATGATCTACAACAAACTTTTATTACTTGATTATATATTTGTCCACTGCAATCCAGATCAATTTAAAACCTCGAATATACTTATGATCAATGCAGCATTTAAATCACATATACTCTATAGGATACAGTTTAAACTCGTGCTGAGAAAGAGTTCAATATAAAATTTAAAAATAAAATTTTACTTGATTCTTAAAACCTCAAAATAAATTAGCCTGAGATTGCTAAATTTACTTGTTTTAAAAGCTCATCTTTCATGAACACCATTCTAACTTGGGAATCTGGTTTCTTTTCTATTATGAGTGTTATAAAAATAAAAAACGAAAGTAGGCTAGATGCATCCTTATTCTCTGTTGAGTACTGCTGCCCATCTAACCTACCTACATTCATTAAAAAGAGATAGCTTATTTATTATATAAAATTTTTTCATATGGATTTTTCAGATTTTGTTCAAAATCAGCAAATAGGTTTTTAATAGGAAGAATTATTATTTCCCACAATTTCCATTCCTCTATGTGAATATTATGCTTAGAATTACATTTATTTAATTTTTAATAATAAATAAATATATTTATTTAATTTTTAGAAAAAAATTCAGAAAGGAATAGGTAAAAAGAAACCAGCCTGGAGAGGCAGTGCTTTACAATATAGACAATATGATATATATATATTACCAAGGCTATTTTGCTCACTCTTTATTATTCCCTTTTATAGGTCATGAACATGTCAATAAATATGCTTATGCACTTTATTTTAGAGGATGCATAAATTATGGATATATTGGTATGCCTGTGGAGATGAAGATATTTGATATACTATAAGAATGGATTAATAGTAAGTGAGCTATAAAAATAAAATTATTAGAAATGTCTTTGATGTATGTTTTGGATATTGAAGAGAGATGTCAGAGTGGAACAATGAGAAGGTGAGTAAATGCAAAGATTAATGCAGATTCCACTTCTTATTAGATGGATTTTGGTTAAGCATCAGTTTCCTGGGATTAATTTCAATGTTATGTGCTCTCACATGAAATATGGTATAAAACATCTATGACAGAGGTTAACCTACAAACTACCTAACAGAAGATCTTCCCTTGGTGATCAATTTTGTTCCTTAACTGTACATGAAGAAATGAATAAATTTTTAAATAATGAATTTCTAGTTTTAAAATTGATTTAACTAGGAAGAAGATGCTATATATATGGAGATTTCAAGGATATGAACAGATTTGAAAAAAAGCAGTTGGTAAATTAATCACAACCACAAACACTCACACAAGGCTACAGCGTCATTCTCAGTTATTTGAAAACTAGCATAATGAACAAAATGTTTCACTACAGCATGCAGGTATCAGGACTTCTCCTCAACTAGTCAGGCATTAACACTCCTATGAAGACTTCCAATAATTAAACAAAGCTTCCAAATATGCTTATCTTGAACTTCTTGAAGGGATCTATATATTAGGAAAGTCTGATGAGTGATTTCTCAAAAACACAGAAAATGCTAACATTTTATTCTTTTTTTCATTTTAAAGAGAATAAAACAAAAGAGGACAGATCCAAGCAGATCAGAACAGAACAATGTAAGCATCACAGCACCCCACAATAAGACAATTGGACATCAACAGTAGCCATCATAATGTCTCCTTCCATGAAACAGCCGAGCCCAGCCTTACACACAATAATGTCAAACACAACAAAGTAGAATAAAACAACTCGAGAATGGAAGTATTCCAAGGCATTCTGAACCAAACAACCAAAGATGAACAATGGCTGCTATACTATCTCATCTTCCATAAAAATTCTGTTTTTGCTATAATACATATTAAAATCCAGCAAGACACAACGTGATAGAACCAATGGTAACAGAAAAACAAAAGCATGGTAGGACTTCAGAGCAAGATGACATCAAATCAACACTGGCTGCCATACTGTCTTCTCTTCAGAGCAACTATTCATACGATCACATACACTAAGATCAAACAAAACAGAACAAAACCATTCCAACCAATGAATGAAGACATAAGACGTCAAAGCAGTATAATGGTGAACCATGATTTCTATAAAATCTTCTGTACTCTTACCATTTCCCACACTAGGAAGACTATATGGTATTTATACATGTGAGTTTGACTTACTTCACTTATGAGTATAGATTCAAGATGCATCCATTTATTTATAAATATCTCAATGTGATCATTCTTTACAGCTGAGTAGTACTCCATTATACAAAAATACCACAGTTCCTTTATCCATTCCTCTGTTGATGGGCACCTAGGTTGCTTCCAAGATCTGGCCACTACAAACTGTGCTGCTAAAAACATGGGTGCACATTGTGGTAAGATGTTTTCAGATCTCCTGGGAACATGCCCAAGAGTGGAACAGCTGGGTCAAATGGGACCTCCAACCCCATCTTCTTGAGGAATCTCCAGACCAACCTCCACAGTGGCCACACCAATCCACACTCCAACCAACAGTGCAGAAGTGCTCCTCCCTCCCTACAGCTTCCCCAGTATTCACTGCTGGCAGTCTTGCTGATCCTGGACATTCTTTCTGGAGTGAGATGGTAACTCAGCGTGGTTCCAACTTGCATCCCCTCAATGACCAATGATGATGAACATTTTTTCACGTATTTATTTGCCATTCATATTTCTTCATCTGAGAACTATGTGTTCATCTCAGATGACCATTTGTGGATTGGGTCTTTGAATTTCAGGGGTCTAATTTTTTTTAATTCTTTATAAGTTCTAGACAGAAGTCCTTTGTCTGAGGGACAGTTCACTAAGATTTTTTCCCAGTTTGTCAGTTTTCTTTTCACACTGCCGGAGATTTCTTTGGACATGCAGAAACTCTTTAATAAGATGTCCCAGTTTTTGATTCTGGGAAGTGCTTCCTGTGCAGTTTGGTTCTTGTTCATGAATTCTCTACCTACCCCTACGTCTTCAAGATTTTTACCTACTTTGTCTTCCAACAGACTTAGTGTTTCTGTTTTAACATTTAGATCTTTGATCCATTTGGATTTTAGTTTAGTACATGGTGACAGACATGAGTCTAATTTTAGTCTTTGGCATATGGCTAACCAATTTTTCCAGCACCATTTATTAAAGAGACTGTCATTCTTCCAGTGAACATGCTTGGCCCCTTTATCAAAGATAAGGTGGTTGAATGTGTTCGTTGTTGTATCTTCTAGTCTATTCCATTGATCTTCAGGTCTGTTTTTATCCCAATACCATGTTGATTTTATTATGGTAGCTTTGTAGTATAACTTCAAGTCAGGGATTGTGATGCCTCCTGCCTTGGCTTTGCTGCTTAGAATTGCCTTTGCTATTCTAGGTCTCTTTGTTTCCAGATGAATTTTAGGAGTGATTTCTCTACATCTATGAGGTATGTTAGTGGTATTTTCATTGGGATTTCATTGAATCTGCATAACAAGTTGGGGAAAATGTCTATTTTTACAATATTTTTCTTCCTATCCATGAACAAGGGATGTCTTTCCATTTTCTGAGGTCCTCTTCAATTTCTTTTTTCAGGGTAATATAATTTTCCCTATACAACTCTTTTACATCTTTTGTTAGATTAATTCCTAAGCATTTCATTTTTTTGGATGCTAGTGTGAAGGGTGTAGCTTCTTTTAGTTCTTGCTTGGAGATTTTGTTGTTAGTGTATAAGAATGCTATTGATTTTTGAGTATTGACTTTGTATCCAGCAACATTGCTAAATTTATTTATTATATCTAGGAGACTTTCAATGGAGGTTTGGGGGTCTTCTATGTAGAGAATCATGTCATCTGCAAATAATTATAATTTTACTTCTTTTCCTATCTTTACTCCTTTTATTTCTCTCTCTGGTCTAATTGCTCTGGCTAGTATTTCAAGTACTATATTGAATAAGAGCAGTGATAAGGGACATCCTTGTCTTGTGCCTGATTTCAAGGTAAAGGCTTTCAGTTTTTGGCCATTTAATATGACGTTGGCTGTTGGTTTGTCACAGAGGGCCTTTATCATATTGAGGTAAAGACCATCCATTCCAATTCTCTGTAAGGTTCTTATCATGAATGGGTATTGGATCTTATCAAAAGCTTTTTCTCCATCTATAGAAATGATCATGTGATTCTTGCTTTTGGCTCTATTGATATGGTGGATTACATTTATTGATTTACATATGTTGAACCATCCCTGCATGCCTGGGATGAATCCCACTTGGTCATAGTGTATAATCTTCTTGATGATTTGCTGCATCCTGTTTGCCAATATTTTATTGAGAATTTTTGCATGTATGTTCATTATGGAGATTGGCCTATAGTTCTCTTTTTTTTAGTTCGGTCTTTCTCAGGTTTTGGTACTAGAGTGATATTTGCTTCCAGGAATGACTTAGGGAGAATTGCTTCCCTTTCAATTTCATTGAAGAGTTTAAGGAGTGTCGGCATTAAGTCTTCTTTGTATTTCTTGTAGAATTCCGCAGTGAATCCATTTGGGCTGGGCTCTTCTTTGTTGGTGGGGACTTTATTACGTTTTCAATTTCATTAATAGAAATTGGGTTATTCAGCAGTTTTACATCTTCTTGATCCAGCTTTGGTGGTTCGTATGTTTCTAGGAATCTGTCCATTTCTTCTGTGTTATCAAACCTATGAGAGTAGAGGTTTTCAAAATAGTTGTTGATGATCTTCTGTATTTCCACAGGGTCAGTAATGACTTCTTCTTTTTCATTCCGTATTGCATGAATTTGCATCTTTTCTTTCCTTTTTTTAATCAGGTTGGCCAGGGGCTTGTCAATTTTATTTCTTTCAAAGAACCAAATCTTTGATTCATTGATTCTTTGAATTGTTTTCTTAGTCTCTATTGCATTATTTCTGCTCTGATCTTTATACTTTCCTCCCTTCTTTTGGCTTTGGACTTGGCTTGCTCTTCTAGATGTTTTTCTAGATGTTTCAGGTGTAATATCAGATTGCTTATTGGTGTTCATTCTGTTTTCCTAATGTGGGAACTCAGTGCAATACATTTTCCTCTGAGGACTGCTTTCATTGCATCTCACAGGTTCCGGTAAGTTGTATTTGTATTTTCATTTGCTTGTAGATATTGTTTAATTTCTTCTTTAATTTCCTCTGTGACCCACTGATTGGTCAAGAGTGTATTATTTAATTTCCATGTGTTTGTGTGGTTTTTGCAGTTACTTTTATCATTAATTTCCAGTTTCATGGCGCTGTGATCCGATAACATGCATGGGATAATTTCAATTCTTTTGCATTTACTTAAATATGTTCTGTGGGTTAGCGTATGGTCTATTTTAGAGAATGTTCCATTTACTGGTGCGAAGAATGTATATCCTGAAATAATTGGATGGAACACTGTATATGTCTATCAAATCCATTTGTTCAGAGGTGTGATTCAGTTCTGTTATTTCTTTGCTGATTTTCTGTTTAGTTGATCTATCCCTTTGTGTCAATGGTGTGTTAAGGTCCCCTGTTATAATTGTGTTATTGTCTATTTGATTTTTCATTTCTGTTAATACTTGCTTTGTGTAGTTGGGTGCTCTGGAATTTGGTGCATATATATTTAAGATTGTTATCTCTTCCTCTTGCAGTTTTCCCTTAACTAGTATGTAGTGGCCTTCTTTATCTCTTTGGACCATTCTTGGTTTGAAGAGTACATGGTCTTCAAACAGAATAGCTACCCCTGCTTTTTTTTGAGTTCCTGTTGTAGGGAGTATTGTTTTCCATCCTTTAACTTTCAGTCTATGAATTTCCTTTTGGGTTAGATGGGTTTCTTGTAGACAGCATATGGTTGGACATTGTTTCTTGACCCATTCTGCCAGTCTATTTCTTTTAATTGGTGAATTGAGGCTGTTTACATTAATGGTTATAACTGTCACATATTGGTTTATTGTTGACATGTTATCTTTCTGATGCTGTACTTAGCTTGCCATTCTGTTTAATTGTCTGTCTTGCTTAGCGGTTTTTTCCTATGTATCTAGAATGTCTTTCAGTATTTTTTGTAGGTTTGGTTTGGTGATCATGAAGTTCTTCAGCTGTTCTTTGTCATGGAAGTATCTTATTTCTCTATCGATTTTGAAGGACAGCTTTAAAGAGTACATCAGTCTAGGTTGAAAGTCATTTTCTTTACAGATCTGAAAAACTTCATTCTATGCTCTTCTTGACTTCATTGTTTGTGTTGAGAAGTCTGCTGTGATTCTGATAGGTTTTCCTTTATGGTGACCTGTCTTTTCTCTCTAACAGCTTTTAAAATTATGTTCTTATGTTGAATTTCTGGAATGGTTATTATTATATGTCTGTGTGTAGTTTTGTTTTGGTTATGGCTATTTGGAGTTCTATATGCCTCACTAATCCATATGTCAGTTTCCATACTCGTGTTTGGGAAGTTTTCAGCTATTACTTCTGTAAATAGCCTGTTTATATCATTTGTGTTTTCCCCTTTTTTTCTTTTATCCCTCTTAATCTTATATTGTTTTTCTTTGCATCATCTTGCAGCTGTTGAATTGTTATTTCCTGATTTCTTGTTATTGTTAGAAGATCTTTCCTTTCCTGTTCACTAGCTGTAATCTTATATTCAAGGTCTGAGATTCTATCTCCACTTTCATTGAAGTGGTTTTTGCAACTTTCATTAGCGTTTTTGATTTCCTGTACATCTCTTTGAATCTGCTTAATGCATTTTGTTTGTCTCTTAAATTGTTCATTCAGGGATTCTATCATTTTGCTTTGTTCCTCTAATTGTTTATCTGTCTTTGTTGGATGCATTCAGTATTTCTTTCACTACTTTTATCATTTCTTCTTTCTGATTTGAGTTCCCTCATAGCTTCCCATACTTGCTTCTTTATTTCAATTGATATCATTTCATTCATTTCAGGAGTGTGTGTAGTATTTTCTTCTAAGTACATGACTCCGAGGTTTTCTTGGGATGAGTTGGAGGTTTGAGATTGCACTTTGGTCTTTTGTTTTGTCATTTTCCTATATTTCCATGTTTCCAGTGATTTTCCAAAGCTTTCCCTCATGGCACAGCACCAGCTTGGCCCTTCGGTGGGCCTTGCTCCCCTGGTTGAATGAAGGTCGCTGGGCGCAGTCCACTCAAGCCCACGGAACCTCTGGAGCCTAGACCAATGACCCAAGGGGGCTGGGCAGGCACCCAGCCACTGGAATCCACGGTCCCAAACCCTTCGGAGTCTGCCCTGGTGAGCTGCAACTCACCTCGTGGTGTGGCGCTGGCTTGGCTCCTCCTTTAGCCGGTCTGGCTCCCCTTGTTGAATAAAGGTCACTAGGCGCAGTCCACTGAAACCTGCGAAACCTCTGGAGCCCAGTCCAGTGAGACAGGGGGGCTGGGCAGGCACCCAGCCTCCGGGATCGAAGGTCCTAAACTTTTCCAGACCTGCCCTGGTGAGCTGCTACTCGCCTCATGGTGCAGCGCTGGCTTGGCTCCTCCTTCGGTGGGTCTGGCTCCCCTTGTTGAATGAAGGGCACTATGCGCAGTCCACTTAAACCCACGAAACCTCTGGAGCCCAGTCCAGTAAGCCAAGGGGGCTGGGCATGCACCCAGATTTTATATTTCAATATAGCCAGTGATTATGAGGACAAGGATCCATATTCCATTTGTCTGGTTCCAAGGATATTTCCTGCCTTCGTGAGGAGTATGTAATTAGACTGAGTATCTAATGACATCCAGAAGACAGATTGAGTTAGATAAGAGCACAAATCTATTCACTATTCCAAAAGAAACTCTCAGTACACAATGTATACTCAACTCTTTCAGTGGTATCTATAAAGATGTCTTTTTAATTATTTCATAAATGTTATGAAGTTTACAGTTTACTTTTAGCATGTTAGAGTAGCAATACAGCCCCTGTATCCATTCTTAGGATGAAGTTTACCAATATTAGTTAAGGAAATTACCAAGAAAATGATTAAAATGATTAATTCCAAATACATTACTTTGATAGCTTGTAAAATGTAAAAGGAAGAGGAATGTCCTAGATATTGAAATGTTGTTTAATTTAGCATGGTTTATTGCTAAAATATCTGTTATTTCTTGGATTCAATATCAAAGTGTAACTCATCACAGGAGTAAATCTATCCTTAAGTAGTCCAAGAAACCTGTGAAGTAAAGATGGTCCACTATTTTCTCACTTTCCAAATTCAATGACTACATAAATTTGTTTTTTTTGTTTTTTTTTTTTTTTTGGTTTTTTTGTTTCTTTGTTTTTGTACTGGGGATCGAACTCACGACCACGCACTTGCAAGGCAGGCACATAGGCCACTGAGCTAAATCCCCAGCCCTACTATACAAATTTGTATAACTTTTCCAAAACCCAAACACTATAACATTTCAAGAATTTGTTAAAAAAAACAAGATTATTCACTATTTCAAATCTAATGATTTATAACACTACTAATATTTTATAAAATTCTAGCAAATACCCAACTTGTTATATGCCTCCATAGAAAACATGTGGTAATAATGTAAGATTTACCTAATTACAATTGCATCTTAGGAGAATGATCTGGGAGATACTTGTTTACTAAGGCAAATACAATAATAGTTATGCTAGGCTTCTTTATTCAGAAGGTCCATCTGCTATTATCTGAAGTAATCACAACTGAAAGCTCAAAAAATAATTACAAGAATATAAAATATTAAGAAAAATATAAAAATAGATTAAGAAAATTGCTATATTGTGCTATCTCTAATACTATCATCATGATAGGCAGTCATCTTCCAACTGACTTCAACTGAAACTTTAGCAAATGAGAAAAACAACAATAGACTTTAAAGCATTCATTCATTTATTTCTTCAAAACATAAATCTTGAATGCTTGTTGATCTCTAGGAACCACATCAATCCCAGGTAAGTGTAATTTGGTCCTTGTAATCATGAGCTAAACTGTATTTTTATAGCTTCTATAAATTAAATTTTAATTTGCCGGGACAAGAGTATTTAATTAGAATATTGGAAATAAAGAACTATAAATGAGATCAGCTTTATTATATATAAAGGAAAAGCTTTTACAAGTGATCTACTCTAAGTCTTGAAAATAAACTAAGATTTTACATCTAAATAAACTGAAAGAAAAGTATAGCAACTATCCAACCATGATGATTATTACAATCAGGCAAACTGAATAGTCAAAAAATGAAAACTTGCTCTTTCACTAGCAGAATTTTCATGATTATTTTACACTATAACTCTCCCTTATTACTTTTCATAAAGGTAAATCAAAGTACATAAACCCTGTAATAACTTCATTATATTTTCATGTTTTAATTTCAGAAATTGACCTAAAAAGACAAAGGCAAATCCAGAAAAATCAACCTGATGTTCAGAAGAGTTTTATGAATATGTTATTTTATAAATTTTCTCTCATTTGAGCTGAACTTTCTAATTTTCCCTTACTCGAGCCAAGTTCTAATTTCTGATTAATTTTATAAAATATATAATTCAGATTATATATTAATATATAAAATTTTAAAATGAAGCATGGTATCTTTAATGCATACAATAGTGTCAGGAATATAAATTATTTTAAGAAATAGAGTTTTATATCCTTTTCAGTAATAATTGGATTCTGTATGTCTTATACATACAGGAATGAACACATTCTTCACAGTTGTCTAGAAAAAAGATATAAATCATTATATCTATTGAGGGGATATAAGTCTATCCAAGAATAAAAATAAAAGTAAAATGGTATTTGCACTTAATATGTTAATGGATGTTATTTTTTGAACTTTATATACATAATATAAGTAAAGATCTAAATAAATATATAAAATCATCTACACATACCATTGATCCATCGAGCTTCTGGATTATGAAGTATAAAGTCTTTCCTGAAGAGATCTTCTAAAGACAACTGGGTTTCTGATGAATTTGTGAGTTCATCTGAAATAGAAGTAGTTATACATTAGACACCAAGTTCATGTTAGTTTTTAAAATACATGTTAGAAAATTTGGAGTATTGTGGTTCAAAAAATATGGTAACTAGATATAAATATGAAGTGTCCACATTAACATGTTTCAGGCATTTGAAGTTCATTTCATGACAGTTTTCACAAATTTTTTTTATTTAATTTTTTTGATCTGTCACAAACCTGTGGATCCCATAATATAATATATAAAGACATATAAGAGGAGTCAACACAGCTGAATAGAGGAAGAGCCATGTTGGAAACACTCAGGGAATATCAACTAAAAACACAGGTAATGCTAGGAAAGGCAGAGACACGCATCCTGATGCTCAAATTAATCTGAAATAAGAGAGACATAGACATTGGCTCTTACAAAACAGCAAAGGCACTAAAGCCTCCAAGAAACTGATGGACTGCAAAACTGTGGCTAACTCAAGCCAAATAGGACAGATTTGGGATAGAAGACCTCCTGCCTTTTGTGTCTCTTTTTCCACAAAGAGGATGCAGCATTTGGCTGCAAATATTGTGGCACTGCTTCCACCCCTGAAAAAGGAGCAGAATTTTTTTTTGCCATGTGCTCTAACTGGAACCCCCTAATGAGAACAAGATTAAGTACTGGCCCTACGACCAGTGAGAAAGACACAGACACGTGGGATTTAAACAGCCCTGGAACTCACCCCTTGGGAGAGGAGACTGAAGACAACCTACAGCCTTGGTCTGCCTCTGAGATGACCATAGAAGTAGTGAGTCACTAATGCTCAGAACTGCAGCAGCTGCACAATGGCAGCAGCAGTTGTGGCAAGGATCAGTGAGTAGAATAATACAGCCTCGCCCAGCTTGAAATCAGTGAGGCTGCCACAAAGTGGTACTGGCTCTCTCCATAGTGATGGCAAGAGCAAAGAGAGAGCCCACAGCACCCTACCCCATCATACCCAGGAACAAGCAGCACAGGAAAGCAGATGCACTAGTGGAAGCAAAAAAAGAGAAGGCTGGTCTGACCAGGAGGAGCTAACTATGCAAACTGGGAGAGGCCTCAGGTTCTCTGTCTTAAGGCACCACAGCAACTGGGAGAGAGACACAGAGATGGAGTATTTTTGTTTGTTTGTTTGTTTGTTTAGGCTGTTTAGGTCTTTGCCTTTTTGTTCTGATCCATTCATCTTTCTCTATTTCATTAACTATCTCTCCTGATTTTATGATGTTTATATGTAAGTGAACATTCTCTCTAGCCTTTCTGGTTCACTTCAATAATCTTTTGATTTCTCCTTCATTCTTTGTTTTGCCTCCTCAAGTTTTTCAAAGTTTGTGTGATCATCCTTTGTCCTCCAACCTTGATTCTACTATACTTTGCTTAATTTAGCTTTCTGTTTTGTCCTCTATCACTCTTAAATTTCACAATGTGAGGATAAAATCATTGGACTGAATGGAAACTCTCTCTATACAAATTCCTGCCTAATGTTGGATTTTGTTATATAACTGTAAATCTTGCCGGTACAGTTAAAGGTAACAAAATAATACTTACCAAAGTGAGGCCAGGGATTTAGCTCAGCAGCATACGTGCCTGCTTGGCAAAAGTGAAGTTGTGAGTTTGACCCCCAGTACAAAAAAAAAAAAAAAAAAAGCACAGTTCATCGAGTTTTAGGCTGTGCTTGATGATGTTGTAATTGTTAATTGTATTACTTTAGGATGTCATACCTGTTGTAATCAGCTCTTCTTCCTTGTATAACAACACTGTGATTATCTGAGGTCATAACAATCATCATAGTCCAGCACCAAAAGACTGGGTACTAAGCTACATGGATACTAAGCCACACTTCTCGTCTTTAATAAATTAGGAAGGTAAAATCTTTGGACAGACACAAAGAGTAAGAACCACCTACACCTGGAAAACATCTCTGAGTAACAGACATCCCATAGGGAAGCCTCCGTATCAGTGATAAAGCTATCTACCATAAGAAACTTACATGCATTAACATAGAAAACAAAATGAATAGAAAATGACCATACATAGAAGCAAACTGGCACACCAGATCTCCAGTCCACCCAGGACAAATCCAAGAGACAAAGAGAGAAAATCGAAAACCACAGGCTTGAATTCTCTGTAATGATAGCATGAGCACTCTGAAAAGAAATGAATGAAATTGTAGAGGCAATCAGAGAAGAAAACATCTCCAAGTTTTAAAAAAAAAGGAGATGATGACTATAACGATGGACTTGCTCGACAAACCTAAAATATACATAGATAAAAAAGTAGAGAATGGGGCCTAGGGATTTAGCTCAGCAGCATAAGTGCCTGCCTTGCAAGCATGCAGTCATGAATTCGATCTCTGGTACAAAAAAAAAATATGTAGAGAAGCATAGGAAAATGATGGAGATGATGAAAATCCAATATAGGAAAAAAATGGAATCAATGAAACAGATTCAAACAGATATTTAGGAAATTTAAAATTCTGATGAAAGTTGATTGAAGAAAGGTGAAGAGAAAATGAGATTTACAAGATAAGATCATAGTTAGCAATCATGAAAAGAAAGATCTCTTAAAAATACCAAAGGATCATGAAAAAGCACTGCAATTGTTGCACCATGATGCAGAGAAGAACAACACAAGATTAATCTGAGTCAGTGAAAAACCAGGAGTCCACACAAACAAATGAATAATGGCAGAAAACTTCCCAAGCTTGGAAAAAGAATTAGACATCCAGGTAAGTGAGGCATATAGAATGCTAATTGTTAATGATCAGAATAAATTTACACCAAGGAATGTAATAAACATGACTCCAGAAATTCAGCACAAGGACAAAATATTAAAAGGTGTTACAGAAAAGAAACAAAGGAGCTATAAAGGAAAGCCCATCAGAATCACAGTAGACTTCTCAAAACAAACATTTAAATCAAGAAAAGCTTGAAGCAAAGTATTTCAAGTCCTGAAAGAAAACAACTTCCAATCCAAACTGATTTACCCTGAAAATTATCTTTCAAAATTGATGGAGAAATAGCATTGCAGAGAATAATTGAAGAAATTCATGACCACCAAACCAGCACTACTAAATGTTCTGATGCATATTTTAGAAACAGATAAAGAAGACTACCTTCCCCAAAACACCAATAGAAAGAATACACCAGGAAACACAAGCAATTAAACTGAAGGGAAAAACAGGAAACCAAGAATAAGGAAATAAAAAGATGAGACTAAGTCTACACATATTAGTTATAACTATCAGTGTAAAACGTCTGATTTCACCAAACAAAACAGATGAGCAGAATGCATTAAGAAACAAGATCCTACAATATGTCGCATATAAGAAACACAGTTAATTCCAAAACAAATTCATTGACTGAAAGTCAAAGGATGGAAAATGATGTTTCACATGATAGGAACCTGGAAAAAAAACAGAGTTAGCTACTCTATTTGCAGAAAAAGTGAGATTTGAATTATAAATGATGAGAAGAGACAGAGAAGGTGACAACATACTTGTTAAGGAAAATCTCCAAAATGAAGAGATAATAATAATAAATAAACATACACCAAAATAAAGATGCACTCTACTTTATAAAACAAACAATGGGCATGAAAAGTCAAATAAACACTACCATAATTGTAGTGAGAGAACTTAATACCCCAAGGTCACAAACAGATGGTTCAACATATAAAAAAATCAACAAAGAGATACCAGAATTGAATCAAACACATGAACTGAAGGACAGTAGATGCCTACATAGTGTTTAATTCCACAACATCAGAGTACACATTATTCTCAGCTTCATATGGGTTGGTTTCAAAAATAGAACAAATACTAACCTATAGAACATGCCTAAGTAAATGCAAATAAATTAAAATTAATCCACACATATTATCAGGATACAATGCAATGAAATTGGAAATCAGTGACCAAGGAAGTCACAAAAACATAGAAATTAAATAACACTGTGATTCTGATGGGCTTTCCTTTAAATAACATAGAAATTAAATAATAAGCCATGGGTCAGAGATGAAATCAGAGAAGAATTTAAACAGTATTGACAATTAAATGATAATGCTAATATAACATACTGGAACTTAGGGGACCAAGTGAAAACAGTCCTAGGAAGGAAATTTATAACAGTGAATTCTCAGATCAGGAAAACAGAATGAGCTCAAATAAACAATTTAATACTGAATCTCAAATTTCTAGAACAAGAACATGTAAAGTTCAAAGCTCAAACATGGAGCAGAAAGATCAGAGTAAAATTAATGCGATTAAGACAAAGAAAACAATACAAATAATCAACAAATTGAGGAGTTGGTCATTTGAAACATCAAATATAATTGATAAAGCCTCAGCCAATCTTATCAAAAAAGAAAAGAAAGACTCAAATCTATGTGATTAGGATTGAAAACAGTGAAATCACTAAGGATACTTCAGAAATCAAGAATATCATCAATACCTGCTTTGAGAATATATATTTTAATAAGATGTAAAAACCAGAGAACATAAACAGATTCTTAGATACCTATGAATTACCAAAGTGGAATTAAGATCATATAAAAACTCTAAATACTGAAATATCAGTCAAAAAAATTGAAAATGTAATTAAAACTTTGCCAACAAAAAAGCCAAGTCTCTAATGGATTCACTGCTGAATTCTATAAGAAATCTGGAGATCTAGAGCCATTACTCCTCAGACTCTTTAAAGAAATTGAGAGAAAAGCAATACTCCCAAATGCATTCCTGAAAGTATTACCTTGATATCAAAACCAGAGAAAAGCCCAACCAAAAAATGAGAACTTCAAGCCAATCTACCCATGAACATAAATAAAACCTTCCAATAAAATACTGGCAAACAGAATGCAGCAAACCACCAAGAAAAAAATATATATTATAACCAAGTAGGATTTATCCCAGAAGTAAAGGCATGTTTCAGCAAAAAGAAATGTAAACCACCATATTAATAAAGCCAAAGACAAAAAAACATGATAATAAGTATTAAATATTCTGTTTTAAATATTAAAATAGAAACACTAAATCTGTTGGAAGATAAAATAGGTAGAACACTTAAAGCCATAGAAGTAGGAAAAAATTTTATGAACAAAACCACTGCATGGAAAATACTATAAAGAATTAACAACTGGGATCTCATCTTATTAAAAACCTTTGTATGGCAAAAGAAAATACCAACAGAGTGAAAAGATATCCCACAAAGTGGAAAAAATTATAGCCAGTTATTCCTCAGACAAAAGACTAATGTCTAGATACATAAACATTTGAAGAACTCAGACCTCAAAAATTTAAAGACAAGACTATACACTTCTCAGATTAAGTATTTCAAATGGCAAATAAATATATGAAAAAGTTTTCTACATCACTAGTCATTTGAGAGATGCAAATTAAAAACAACACTAAGATTCCACATCTCACTCCAGAAAGAATGGCTAACCTTAAAAAAACAACTAATAACAAATGCTGGAGGGGCTGTGGGGACAAAGGAACCCTTCTCCACTGCTGGTAGGAGTGTAGACTGGTGCGATCACTGTGGAAATTAGTGTAGATTGCTCAAAACACTATGATTAGAGACTCCATTTCACCCCAGCTATTCCCTTTCTATCTTTCCAGAAGAATTAAAATCATCATAACATTTATAACAGCACAGTTTTCAATAGCTAAATCTTGGAAGCAATTGAAATGGCCATCAACCAAGCAATAGATACAAATGATGTGATATATATATATATATATATATATATATATATGTAAATCCATTCACCTTGAGTCCATACTCTTAAGTGAAATAAATCTGATACACATGTATAAACATCACATTGTCTCCCTGATGTGAGAAATTGAAAGAATAAATAAGAACCAAAATGTACAATAGAAATTGAAAATAGGAAAAAATTATTCAAAAGGAAAGAGGAATTACAGGGGGAGGGGAAAATGAAGGAAGGGAAAAGGTAATAAAAAGGTAAAAAAGGATAAAATGGAAACAAAGCTTTGTAAATAATGAAGCGAAGAGAGGTTGAAGTGAGAGGAAAGGATTAGGAAAAAAAGAAGAATCAAAATTTATCGTGTACAGGTAGAAATTCCCTATGATGAATATGATCATATGTATATCTAAATTGCACCAATAAACTTACTCAAATAAAAAATTTTTAAATTAGAAACAGAAAAGCTTGATGTATCAAACCATAGCACACACGGTTTGCCTGGAGTCTAACAATCAATGCAGTCCTTCCTCCCAGCAGAAACCTCCTGAGCCTAGTGTTTGCCAGTATCTTTGCTGTTAGCATTCTAACATTCAGAGCTCTGACCAGGATCTCCCATCAAGTACAGCCTAAGATATTCCAGCTCTGCTTTTTTACCTTGCATCTTCAAACCTTCCCTAACTCTTCCTCTTCCCACAAGCTGGTTCCAAAGATTCCTAAACCACATGAGCAGGCACAGTCACAGCAACAACCCCACCTCTCTGATAGCAAATTCTCTCATAGAAGTTCCTGTTGCTGAGACAAAATATCCGACACCAAGAGTCAGAGGGGGAGAGGTTATTTAGCTCACAGTGTGTATGGATTTCAGTCCATAAGAAGCTGACTCCAAGTAAAATGGCACAGAAAACAGGCATTGCAGAGAAGAAACAGTTCATGGTGGGAAGAATATAGTAAAGTAATTTAGAAAGGCATAAGCCTCTTTTTGTGCCTTATGCTGTATCTGGGGTGAGAGCTGTGTCAAACCAGTAGACTGCCTTACTAATCACCCACCTTTCATTCTAGCACCCTTTATCCTAGCATTGCATCACAAATCAATCACACACTCTTCATCAAGTCACTTCTGAAAGCATCCCACGTATGACTGCATGAGGCCTGGGAGAACATCGAGACACAAGGTATAACACAAATACTCTTTTAGTTATAAGTATTTCTTTATTATAACTAATTTTCTTTACAAATACTTAATTTTCTTTACAAAATAATAGCATTCTTTTCTTGCTGTACATATTTTTCTTTGTGATATTTCAGTTAAGACCTTCACTCTGAAATGTCAAAGATGTGAACTAATCTTATATTTTATTTTTTAAAATTTCAGCATTTACATCAACAACAACTTTGTTTGTTCCAGGTGAATATCTGGGGGCAAAGAGAAATTTCCATTGCTATTTCCTTGTCATATAAATCTAATGCATTCAAACATATTAAAACACATTAACAACTGTGAAAAATTAGTGAAATGTATCATATATATATATATATATATATATATAGTTGTTTGATTCCAACCTTACTATAAGACATTATGATTTTCCACAGATTTGCCTAAAACATTGTTATACAATGACATATATTTAATCATTTGTTGGGCAACCTGACACACTTAAATTTGAGCTTTCTTAATTTATTCAAAAAACATCCAGTTAATAAATGAAAGACTGTGAGGAACAGGAGAAATACTTATATTAATCTGAGGAAAGGGTTTATATTTACCTAGCAAATAATAAATGTTAGAACACAAAATGCTAAATGAGTTCAGAGGAGAAATTTAACTGGTATAAAGTAGGCATCACTTTAAGATAACATGCTCAACACTCAATCATTGTTGGTGAGAATATAAACTAATATAGTCACTTGGGAAGAGAATTTGAAAGTTTCTTACAAAACTAAGCATACTCTTACTAATAATCCAGCAATAATATTCCTTGATATTTTCCCAAAGGAGCTGAAAATTTATGCATCCATAAAATCTTTCACACATATGCTTATATCAACTTTATAAATGTTAAAATCTGAAGCAATAAAAATGTCCTTAAGCACATGAAAGTATAAATAAACTGTAGTATATCTAATTATGGGTTATTATCCAGCATTAAAAGACATAAGTAATTGAGCTATTAAAAGACATAGAATAAATCTAAACACATATTGCTAAGTGAAAGCGGGCAATTTGAAAAAGTTACATAATATATAATTCCAACTATATGACCTTCTAGAAAAAGCAAAATAACGGAGACCATAAATAGATCAGTGGTTGCCAAGGTTTTAGAGACTAGGAAGAACTGTCGAAGAGAAAGGATATTCAGGGCAGTGAAAAGATTTTGCATATTATGATGATGGCTACGTGCCATTACACCTGGGTCCAAACCCATAGAATGCAAAGTATCAAAGGTGAACCCTAACGTAAGCTATGGACTTTCCTTGATAAAGTATAATAGACATTAATCAGTTTTAACAAATATAACACAACGGAGGAAGATGTAGATCAGTGGAAAGCTGTACATGTGTGAGGCCATTGGGGTATTATATGGATAATTATTTCGCATTCTGTTCATTTTGCAATGGATCCAAAACTTCCCTAAAAATAGCCAACTAAACAAAAAGTTAAAATGAACTGAGATTAGAGTTTTCAAAACATAGCAGTAGAGACTGGCAGAGACAAGAAAAGGAAGGAGAGTATTTTAGATAAAAGTCTGAGTGCTTTTAGGTTAACAAAGCAAAGAAATCATGATTCTAGAATTCATTTCCAATCTTAAAGTTTGGGTTTTTGATGAGAAAAACTAATTTTTTGAGGGTTTGAAGAATGTATTCAATCTGTGAAATATCCTAATAAGATCAGAGTTTGGTATAATTTAACCACTTGTTATTTGTCATCACTATTTAAAATACAGCTATTTTTTATGTGATAAATTCATATACATAAAGGCAGAAGAAAGGTGTTTGTTGATTTTAATGGAAGAGATAACATTTAAAAATGTATTAAATCATCATTCTTTTCTATATTGATTGATTTTCTGTTATATATGAAAACATGATTCCAATGATAATTGTCTGATCTTAGCAAATTCTCTATTCACTTATTCATTACTACATATTTAGTAATTCTTCATATATGTATATATATTTTGTAAATAAGCAAAGTATATAACCATGCTTATATAGAACTTATAAGACAAGTATGGCACCATACATAACAATCTTAATTTCAAATAATTGTTCAAATAAGATATTGGGAGTCTTCAAATATGTCTACAATGTGACCTTTAAATTATATCAGCTTTAAAATAATACAGCAATTCAGTCAACTGGAAATTATATTTAAATAGTATTGTGAGTACATAATAAATTGGAAAAACTTTAAATATTTTTCAGTATTAAGGCTTTTCATTAAAAAATACTTATTTTATTCATATTTTCTATATATAAAATACTTCACCTGTCATTTATAATATGTCTTTTAACTTTTATTGTATTTATTCTTAATACTTTCTCATTATGAGTATTTTTCAATCTTATTCTAAATAATTTTATCTCTAAAGTTCATCACTATATCATACACCATATTTTATTCCATTCAAAATTTCATTGATAATTAAGTCTCATTTTCTACATATTTTATTATTTGTCACTCATCATATTATTTTTTTCTATTTTTTCCTGGAGTTTAAATAATTTGTTGTATGATATGTACTTTTTTCATATAATTATAGATTCACTTGCAGTTGTAGTAAATATTGCTGAGAAAGAAATCCCTCATATTCTTCATTCAATTTTGATAACAAATGCCAACTTGCATAAAATAACCAAAAGAAATTGACATGCAAATTCACTTTTTTTTTTTTTTAACCAGGGATCGAACTCACGACCTCACGCTTGCCAGGCAGGCACTTATACCGCTGAGCTAAATCCCTGGCCTGGAAATTCTCAATTAACCGTATTGATTTCACCAGGTTTACATGTGTTCATTTGTGACGATGTGTGCTATGCAAATGACCCTAAAAGCAGTGCCAGTCAAGATACCCAGTAATTCTAGCACCCAAACTGCGTGTGCTGCTAAGCACTGGCAAGCAGAGCTCTTTATCTCTAACGTTTATATTTCAACAATACTAATTTCTATTTTATGATTTATAACCTTTTGAAATTCTCTTTTTTCATTTAGCCAGTTCTTTTGAGAGCCATTCAAGTTGCTGAGTATGTCAATAATCTCTTCCTTTACACTGATGAGTAACGTTCCACATATGAATGCAGCAAAATTTGCGGAAGCATTTATTCACTGGGCAGCAGTTGTTTTTTCTAGTTTTGAACAATTTTGAATAAAGCTGCTCCAAATGCTTGTTTACATTACATTCATTACATTATGTTTCTCTAGGATACAGAGCCAGTCCTGAAATTATTGGATCAAATGGTAAGCAGATATTTTATTAAACTCCATATGCTTTCCTAGAGTAGTTATAAACATTCACATATTCACAAGCCATGTATAAATGACTTACTTTCTCTACAACTTTGCAGTATTTTTTGTCACTTTTGGTTTTTTTAATTCTAACTTTGTAGGTATTGCATATTGTTATCTTTAAAGTAGGTATTCAGAGTGCAAGATATGAGTGGTCTAAGGTGCCAGACTCAAGCTCCCCTTCCCGCATACAATCTTCAGTGAAATATTGGTTCATGGTTTTTACCCATTGTTTAATCGGATTGTTTTTTTATTGGTGTGTTTAACTACATAGTGTAGTTATTTGTCTTGTATTCCACATGAAAATCCTTTGTCAAACAAATGATTTTAAAATATTTCCATCAATCTCTAACATGCTTTTCACCCTCTCAAAGAAGATATTGAAGGAGAAAAAAACCACAGATTTTTCAGGGAAAGTACTAATCAGATTCTGTTTATCATTTTTTTTCTTCTTTTATAAACTGTGCTTTTGTGTCAAGTGTCTTAGAATATTTTCCTGTTTTTTTCCTAAAGGAGAGAAATATATGTGGATAGCTATAGACATAGATGTAGTCTTTGTTCACCTTTTTTAAATTTTCATAGCTTCTAGGCACTATCCTTGATATGCCTTGAATTTTTCAGGTCTTTTACAAAAGGCATCTTTAATATGATAGATAGATAGATAGATAGATAGATAGATAGATAGATAGATAGAAAGAACAATTAAATCTTTCTTTAAATAACCTCCATGACTGATTTCTATTTACGGTATCTTTTATCAAGAAGCTTTCACTTAAGCTTCATCATAAATTCAGGGTGTTTGTGTTTTGTGATGAATCCTTTCTTTTCCAAAGTCCCTTAAATTCTGCTCAGTTTTCCCACTGTCATTTCAGTGAAAGCTTAGGTTCAGTGCTGTCCAAAACCATGGGAATCAGAAGACTGCAAAGCGAAATTTGAGCTAACGTCTTTCTAATTTTTATTTAAATGTCTTAAAATAATACCCTCAATCTAAGAACTCTTCCCATATTTTCCTTAATAATAAATTGATTTTATCTTTTATAAGGAATGTGCAATTATATAAACCTTATTTTTAGTACACTCTCACTAATGAAATTCAATTTAGTACACTCTCAGCAAATGAAATTCAATGCCCCTTGTCTGCCTCTTTGTACTTTACTTATTCACCTCAAATTGTGTATGGTGGTGCCATACTTTTTTTAATATAGGAACATCAGAGCATCTGGTAAAAAGTAGAAATTGTGTTTTCTTCAAAAAAAAAAACTGTCTACAAATACATCAGGCTGAAATTCTACTTTGCCCTCTGCTCATTTTTGCAAGCTATTTAGAATTTATGACTTCAGGAGCATCCCTCATTACATCTTATCAGGAAACATTTGTAACCACATGGCAACCTAATTTCTCAGGAACAGAATTTATGTTAGAACAAGACCCAGGAGGCATTACCTGGAGAAATCTTACTGCTTCATACATTTTTAATAATTCTCTCTTTATGTTACCTCCACAGCTTTGCTTAGTAAACAAAGAATCCCAGATAGGACCTTTTCATCACAGTATCTTCCACTGAACCCTGAGGAGACAGCTCAGTAAGAAAGTGCTGGATTGCAAACCACTTAACTCATGTCAAATTCTTTTCTAACTGATCATCAAGGAAGGAAATTCTAATAGCAATACCTATTTCCTAATATTAAAGCAACATTGCCAAAATCTAACAGTCTTCTCTTTTAGACCTTAATTCTTTTTTCTTGTTATTTTCTGTTTAAATATAAGATATCTCTGTGACATATGTCTGTATACAGAAGCTTTCAAAAATGTGTACATACATCAGGACAGGAATAACAATGGGATGTTTTTCCAACAGATGGCTTTATTTTCAAATGAGGCACCCTAGAGGATGCTGTATATCACAGAAAATTTACATATATATATATATATATATATATATATATATATACACACACATATACACACACACAAATTTTTTCTTCTCCTAAAATTATATATTTTTCTGGTTTTCTTTGTCATATATATATATAATCATATATTTGTATGTATTTCTGAAAATCTAATGTATGCTAATAGTTCATACTTAAGAGTAAAAGCCATATAACATCATCGTGTGTTACTTCATAAATAGCAGCACTTAAATCTAAAGAAATAGCCTATCCTATAAAAATCACAAGCATTTAAAAAATTGGAAGAAAGTCATACTTTATTAAATAGTTACATGGCATAGAAACTTGTCTAAATTATCCAGTTTTGGCGATACGAAAGCTCATAATGGAAATAAAGTTGAGTCTTACACTGCATGTTCTTTTCTCTGCGTTAGCTTCTCATTTAAAACCACAGACTGTCTGTGGCATTTCGGGTCTTCTAACAATGTAATCTTGACTTTGAAATAAGTTGGCTGCATAATCTTTAAAGAAAAAAGTACAATCTTCAATATTGAACTGAAGAAAAATTAATTCATGTGTTTCAATTTTTAGTTCCTTCTTACTGAAAATAACTGTTACTTTTTAACTAGTTTATTATTGCTATCAGAGATTCAGAAATATTTCTTTTAAACCCTACTTGAAATAACTTCCTATCAAACAGTCTTAACAGGGAAAATCTAATCAAGTTATTTAGAATTTCCCACCAGACAAAGTCATTTCCCTTCCTGTTCATGTGAGTTCCCTTCACTGGATTCCCACTTAACCAACAATTACACGGATTTTGTTGTAGTTAAATCGGCAGTTTTTCTTTATGACTATTCTCATTTTCCATGGTTAGAGTCCACATATGTCAGTCTTGTACTATATTTCCTTTTTTTTTTTTTTTTTTTTTTGTACCAGCGATCAAACTCCAGACCTTGCACTTGCCAGACAGGTACTTAGGTCACTGAGCTTGAGCTAAATACCCAGCCCTTTTAAATACTACTGAATAGCTCATTAAATGAGTAATTATCCTTCTATTGTCTCTTCTTATTGTCTTCTTATTGTCCTAGAATACGACTTTTGTTCTCTTTGGTAAATCAAGCATTTCTTTCTATATCTCTTTCTTTAGTCTTTTCTTAATCTCTAATCTTATGTAACTTGTTGAAAAAGCAGAGTACAAATCATAACAATCAAGATTAAATTTCAGATTTTTAAGGAATACATATTTGTTTATGTATCTTTTACATGTATTTCAGAATTTATTTTTTCTTGTAAAAAAATACAGTATTAACTCTGTCTTACACTTTGGTTTTATTTCCATTATTTTCTTTCATTAGGACAACACAGAAGGTTCAGTATTGTCAAAAGATCTGTATATATGATTGTAAGATTATAAACATTTTTCAATTTTCCCAATCACCTAAAAAATGAGAAAAAATTTTCTTTATTTAAGAAATTGCATAATATTTAATATAAATTTAGAGAATAAAAGTAGACATTACTAGAACAGAAAATGATTACAACATGAGTATCTGGCACAATATACACAAATTTTAATTATAAATAAATATGTGCATTTTTTAACTTTTAAGATAAACGAAGATTTACATAGACATTGTAATTAATATAAACTAGTATATTTGTTAGTAAACCTTAAAATATACATTACAATATAAAGAAACTTGAAATGTTTGAATTCCAGAATTACACAAGAAGGTTTGTCAGTTTGAAATATTTATCCTTTGATATCATTCTCTGCCAAGATATTTCTGTGCATATTCTCACAGGTATCATCACCAGAAGCACAATGTTGAATTATTTCTTAATATTAAGAAATGTAGTAAAATGTAAAATTCACCCAAATGTTTCTTTTTGAAGGAAAAGCTTTGACCAGGTCAAATTTGGAATGTTCACAAAATAAATCACCTGACTAACCAATAAATCAGATTTGTTAATGAAAATGAACTTCAAATAGCTTGCCACTTAGTATTTCAAATTCCTATCTGTGTATTCAAAAGCTAAAAGGAAACATTGTGTCATACAACACCTGTTTATAGTCCTAGAATACAATTTTTGTTCTCTTTGGTAAATCAAGCATTTCTTTCTATATTTCTTTCTTTAAATTTTCAGTCATTAACTCAAATTTTGTAAAACTGTTACTTCTAACACAAGTTTAAATGCTACTCAAATCTTTCTTAATTTCTAATCTGGTAAATGGCTTTCTTTAAAAAAAATTCCTATCATTCCCTGTCATTTCTTCCACCTAGAACTTCTTTTAAATGAGATTAGTCCTGTATTTGCTGAAGACTGATAAGTGCTCCTCAAATTGAATTTCTTTCCAAATAAGAAAATCACTGAATGAATACACGTTGCTTTTTGAATGTTTTCAACATATGACTTACATGCAAAAAAATAGTTTAGTTAACATTCTGAAAATTTAGCTATGTGGTAAGTTACTAAATCAAGAGCAATGTGTGTTTATACAGGGTATAGGGAAAAGATCAGCTACCAGAAAAGATATATAATCAATATGTAATTAATGTATCTGCTTCTTTGTTTCTTCTCCCCAAATCATGTTAATTTTTACCATATTTAGGAAGAATTTTTAGGAAGTTCACAGTGAATGTAAAGACTGAAATACTGACTGTAAGAAGTTCACCAGAAGATTTTATGGAACTCATGGTTCACCATTATACTGCTTTGATGTCTTATGTCTTCATTCATTGGTTCAAATGGTTTATTCTGTTTTGTTTGATCTTAATATATGTGATCATATGAATAGTTACTATGAAGACAAGACAGTATGGTAGCCAGTGTTGATTTAATATCATCTTGCTTTGAAGTCCTACCATGCTTTTGTTTTTCTATTACCATGGGTTCTATCACGTTGGGTGTTACTGGATTTTAATATGTATGATAGTAAAAACAAAATTTTTATGGAAAATGAGATAATATAGCAGCCATTGTTCATCTTTGGTTATATGGTTCAGAATGTCTTGGAATACTTCCATTCTCTTGAGTTGTTTATTCTACTTTGTTATGTTTGACACTATTGTGTGTAAAGCTAAGCTCAACTACTTCAAAGAAAGAGACATTATGACAGCTACTGTTAATATCCAATTGTCCTGTTGTGATGTGCTGTGTTGCTTACATTGTTCTGTTCTAACCTGTTTATATCTGTCCTCTTTTGTTTTATTCTCCTTAAAATAAAATAAAATAAAATAAAATAAAATAAAAAAGTTCACCTCCTACAATGCATGCATACCCTGTAGTGTTCCCAACATGGTCTTGAACTTACTCTCTTCTTCTCTACTTTCCTACACATTAAAAAAAATCATTGCTGTAAAATCTGTCAGAGTTAGGAGTTCCGGTTTTAATTCAACCCTGCATCAGCATGTTAGTCCGTGTTTAAATTACCCCATATACTTAAGCATTATTTTCCATATTGGAAAAAGAGAGTTGGACAAAATCTCACTATGGCCAGCTTGGCTTATTGACCCTGGAAAGAGGAAAGAGAGGGGAGAAAAGGGAGAAAAACAGAAGAAGAGCAGAGTAGTAGCACTTACCAGTCAGAATGGTGCTGCTTTGGTGCATGTAATGCACAGGGTTTTGGTGGAAACTCTATGTATATTGTACATACACAAAACAGATATGAACACATTTGCTCTTCTGTGAAGCAAAATACATCAGTAAGATTTTCTAATTTCTGTTGTACTTTACAATAAGTCTTGTTGTCCACAGAGATGCAAAGTAGTACTCATATAAGGAATGTACTTTCAGGATTTGAAGGACCATTATTAAAATATACTTCAAATTTAATCATTCCTTGCATAAATAAGTCAAGAGCTTTAGGATTCACTCATAGGTTTAATTAGTCAAATTAGTGAATTACTCCAAGTGCTAATGATTTTCAAAATTCTTAAACTATTGAAGCAGAATCTCCTGAGATTGAGTAAAAGAATCCAAATATAAGAAATGTATTTGCAGGAAGATTTTTCACACTTTGAGAATTAAGGGAACATTGCTTGCTGTGATCTCTCCTCTGTTCTTTTTCCCTCGCTCCAATAAATGAGTCTTCTTTTTATTCAAAGTGTTATGGTTCTGTTTTGAGCCTTTTATTCTTTTAGTTCTTATATAGTAAAATGTGGAAGATTTATACAATCTGAAGAGAAACCAGAGTATAGTTCTATATAGTTATTCAAGTTCTTGTGCTATTTTCTTCTATCACAGTACTGTGAGCAAAATTTTATTCTATGCATTCATTACCCTTCAACAGAAATTTGCAGTCTGTGCTTGGTGGACTCCTGAAATATCAGTCTTAGAAATCAAAATAGTATTCATAAGACTATTAAGAAGTCATGTTCTTTGTTACTGGATTGAAATGTTCACTTGCATATAAAAGCAGTAATTAAGAAAACCCTTGAGTATCCTATCACAAGTCAGTGATTTGGCAAGAAACCATTTTTAGAGTCATTGTATTCATTACACTGAAAACATACAGATTAGAAATTACCTAAAAAAGAAAAAAAATACTACTTATATTGAATTTAAACGCTTGGGATCTTTTTAAATATTTCATGATGAAATTAAGAAATATTCTTCTGTGTGCTCAATATTATAGCTGTCTCGTATAACATGTGGGTCATTACTGGAGTTATGAGCTGTACTCACCATTTTTTATTATGAAAAAACTGGCTTCAGCTTAAGAAATAAATAATGACCTATAATTATTCAGATTTAAATATTTGGCATGTATATACCTTCAGTAAAAATGATGTGTGATTCACACTTCAATACTCTCAAAACTGACTGCATTCATTACAAATGAAATCTTCAAATTTTCAGTCATTAATTCAAATTTTGTAAAACTGTTACTTTCTAAAACAAGTTTAAATGCTTCTCAAATATTGTTATTGAGATTTTTTTAGAAAAATGGTCAGTGATAATAGCCACATACATTTTTTAAATTGTGTAAAAAATACAAACAAACTTGAAACAATTTGTACAAAGCAATGAACAAATATTTTCTAAATGATCAACCTAACGTTAAAGAGCTGCAGAGGGTAAAATGTCTTTTGATAGTTTAAGATGGGCCAATGGGTTTTAATGTAGTAGAGATAGAAATTTTATTCAGATTCCACATGCAACTTATTTCTAGAATCTATTTTTAATTTATAAAAAGCATAGAGAAGAAGATTTACAAAGATCTAAAATAGCTATTAAAGATCTTTTTTTCATTTCTAACTACGCATGTGTTAAAGACCACTATTTCTTCATATACTTCAACCAAAATAACTATTTGGGAATGGGTTAATAGAGAAGCATTCATGAGACTCCTGATATCTTCAATTGATTCAGATATGGAACACAGGCAAGAACATAAAAATTCCATTGTTTTTAGTATTTTTTGTTTTGGTAAAGGTAGTTGCTTTTGTCATATGATATTTATCTTTACATGTAACTATTTTGATATAAATTTATTTATTTTTGATATAAATTTAATAAATTAATGTTGTGTTCATTTTCAGAAGTCTCAAAAATTAATTTCACTTCTCTAACCTTAGAAATGATATAATTATATTTTCACAAAAGGATTTTTGAGTCCTCAATTATTTGTTAGTGATTTACTGAGTGTACTTTATTATGTATTATACCAAGTTTAGTTCTAGCTACATGTCAAACTGCCACTATTAGAATAATTACTCTATACCTCTGAAATGACAATTTTATTTTAAATTTGGTAGTGACTTCAAATTTAATGATTATTGTACTGTAATATTTTTTATTTCACTATCAAGATATTACATTAAGTACTTCTCTGTATTTTATTTTAATAAAACAATTAATAATTGAATCAAATTTTCCCCAGTCAATATTTATTTAAAACTGAAAACTCATCTTATATTAACAGTATGAACTATTACAAATGGCATAATAAATGTGGGTTGGAAGTAGGCAGTAATGATACAAATCCTATGCTCTCAGATTGATCACAGAAAACAAAGGTCAATAGTCATATAAACTCTGTAACTAAAAGTTAACAGTGATATCAGTGAGCAGCAGTATAAGATGCTGTTCTATTCAGAAGCATTTAAAAATCTTTGCAAAACTGTTAAAATTCGCACTATTAGAACTCCAAGAAACAACCAAAGACTTATAGAAGTCAAACAAATGTTGATCAAATAAAAACAATTAAAAAAAACAAAGGAAATATCTGTGCAATTTTATCTGTCCTTGTCCCAGCCCTCTGCTTGGTTTTCTAGTTATCTTTATTAGCAGCCTACACTATGGAAACCCACTTTTTATTTCTTAATGGTTTATATCTTTAAAAAGTGGGTAACACCATCTAATCTGTCTAGAGATTGTCTTCAGGGGACACACACACACAATATTTCACTCAAAACATGCAAATGCTGTTAGGTAAGTTTTGAATAAGAACTATAGCACAGAACTAATGAAAAAAAGAGAGGTTTTTTGCTTTTCTTTTCACTTCTCCATTTTTGTTTTATTCTCAAACCACTTTTAGAGTGAATATTTGATAAAAACCAAAATCAAAATACAAAACATAATGAACACATTAAAAAGCAACAGACACTTTTCAGATTATGAAGGACACAAAATCTGAATTTCCAAAACTAGTTCAGAAAAGTCTACTAAATGAATAAACAGCTACATGTACAGTAGGCAACAAAAACCTTGTAGAAGGTGAAGAATCTCCTTGGTTTTTCAGCTCAAAATTTCAAATCATTTGAAGAAATGATACAGTATGGTCCTTTTACAGGAGATATTAACAGAAACTTTTCCTTTGAATGCAGATATTTTATTTATTAGACAAAGAATTCCAATAAATTGTGCTAAGTAAGAAAATAGAGGTAAAAGAAATAATAAACACAAAGCCAAAATGAGGCCAGAACAATCCACTAAAAGGTTTAGACTATCAAGAAAGGTGGAAGTTATTTTTTGAAAATCTGAAATTAACATAAACACAGAAGGCTTAAGCAGATTTGAAGTAACAGAAGAAAGAACTAATGAACTTGAAGAAAGGTCAGTTTCAATTACCAGGTATTACAGAAGACACACAAAAGAACAAAGCAAAATGAACACAGCTTAAAGGACATGTGGGACAAAATAAAACTTGCCAACATATGAATAGTAAGATTCCTGGAAGAAGAAACAGGAAAGTGTTAAAGAGTGCATTTGAAGAAAGGATGACCAAACATTTCTTGAACTTGATAAAAGAGATGGATTTTATGCCAGTAAGGAGAAGCAATTACAGTTATATTCTGAGATACACTATGCAAAAATTGTCAAATGTTAAGGATTAAAATCTACTCTTACAACTAGGAAGTGTGAATCTACTTAATATACACAAGGGATTTATACTAAGTTTAACAGCAGACTTTTTATCAGTTACTATGGAAGTAGAAAGACATTGAAACTGACCAGTTTAGTTCCAGGTGTGGGGCATATATCCGTAGTCCTAGAATACTGAGTTAGGAGGATTGCAAATTCCAGCATAGCATAGGCAACGTAGAGACTTAGTGAGACACTGTCTCAAAATAAGTGATATGAAAAGGGATGGGGATATAACTCAGGGCAAATGTTTTTATTTGTCAGTGAAGAAGAAGAAGGGGAAGAAGAAGAATAAGAGAAGGAGGAGGAGATTGAAGGAAGAAAAAAGGACAGGAAAGAGAAAGAGAGAAAGAAAGATGAAAGAAGAAGAGAAAGGAGAGGAGGATAAGGAGGGTGAAGAGGAGGAGGTGGTAGAATTTTTAAGTGCTTGAAGAAAGGAGCTACCCAAAAATTCCATATCCATCAATACCATTCTTCAGAAATTAAGGACACTTTAAGACATGATAAGAATAAATGAAAGAAACATTACAGGTTGATTTGCCCTCTAAACATTTTTAAATGAAATGCTTTAGGATAAAGTGGATGGATATATAACAATAAAAAGAACTCAGTGAAAAGGCAAAGAACACTAATATAGTTAATCACATAAGTAAATATAAACACTAGTATTGCTGCCTATTTATATTACAACCTCTCTTTATTTTCCTATATGACTTAAATATTAATATATAAAGAATCATTCATAAATAGTTATGGTATAAATATGTTAATTCACAATGTATGAAAATGTAGCTTGACACAAAAACATGTTGGAGATAAAGGTGTAAAAAAAGAAATTTGTATACATGATTGAAGATGAAGTAGAATTAATCTAAACTACACTTATGACTTTAAGACTTTCAGTACCCAATTTAACCACAAAAATGTCAAAGGAAATGAGAGGAGAATAAAAATAGTATATTATAAAAATCAATTAGACATAAAAGCATTTGAAGAGTTGAGGAATTCTACAAGGTAAGAGACATGCAGAAAACAAATGTCAAAATTAAAGATGTTCTTAATTATCAGCAATTACTTTAAATGTAAATGAGAAATGGATGTAAATTGAGACTAAACTCACGAGTGAATTAAATCATACTCACATGTGCAAATATTCTATTGTCTCTCTAGTGTAAAAAACTGAAAGAGTAAAAATGATCCAAAATGTACAGTAGATACTGTCAAAGTGAAGAGACTCCTTGAAAGGAAAGAACAAGTGGATGAGGAGAAAATAAAAAAGGAAAAAGATTACATGTATATACATATACATGTATATGTATGCTAGATAATTATACTACTAATTATACATGTGTATGTATTATATGTATATACAAGCTAAATAACTATGCTATTAATCTCTGTTAGTTCATCAAAAAGAACAGCTTGTGCTTTCACTGTCCGATCATTTTTTATGCCTGTATCTTTAAAGATAACAATATGCAATATATCAACCACTGTTAATCACCTATTACTTTGTTTTGAAATTCTGTAACATCATTTTTATTCTTTTTTGCTTTTAAAATAAAAAATGTAAATGAGAATGTGTTAAAAGGGTGTTGGAAAGGCAGAAAATGGTAAAATGCATTTAGTAAAGATTTGATTATTTATGATCCAAGGATGGAAACAGTGAATGGATAAAAGCCTTTGCAGGGAGCGCATCAGTGATTGTTTTTTTAAGTTTGATGTTTTCAGGAATTTTACACGTATAGTACATTTTATCTCCTGTAATACTATTTCCATTGTGTTTGAGATTGTAGGAGTCACTTCTGCTCTTATTGTTAGTGTTTAGAAGGAATTACTTTCTGCTTTTTTACCCCATATTTCTTATACCATGGGAAGACACAGTGTTCCTCCCCTTCACAGGTTTCCATTACCAGGCACAAAGCAGCCCATATCAAGCTTACCAAAGTCACTAGAAAGTTTTATAATTTACTTACAAGAGTTGATAAAACATTTAGACAGATCAATAAGAAAATAAAATACAACACTTTCAACCATACAGGTTTAGCAGATTAATGGATATAAAACACTTAATAGCACAACAGAACACACACACACACAATTTTCAGGCAACTGTGAAAATTCTCCAAGATAAACCATATATTAGTTATAAAACTAGTCTCAAAGTTTAAATTTAAATTTAAAAGTTAAATTTTAAAACACTGAGATGATATGAAGTATCTCTTCTGTATGTGAACAGGTGAAATTGTAAATCAGTAACAGAAAGAAAACTAGAAAATTCACCTACATAAAGAAATTACACACCACACTTTTAATAAGTAATGGAGTAGAGAATTTAAAATGAAATTATAACAATTTTTTGAATAAAATGAAATAAAAATATCAAAAATTATGGGATTCACTAAGAGCATTGAGAGAAATTCATTAATATCATATCTTCAATAAAATCGATAAAGTTAACAACTTTAAAACATATGTTTTTGTCTTATGGAAACAGAAAATAAGAGAAAATTAACTGAATGTTAAGAAGAAAAAAATAGTAAAGATTAGAGTGATAATAAATAGAATGAAGATATGCAAATGGCAAATAAATACATGAAGAAATGTTCACCATCACTGGTTATTCAAGAAATGCAAATTAAAACAGCATTGAGATTTCAACTCACTCTGGAAAGAATGGCTGCCATCAAGAAAACAACTGATAACAAATGTTGGCAAGGATGTGGAGAAAAAGGAACACTGCTCCACTGTTGGTGGGAGTGCAGACTGGTGCAACCACTATGGAAACCAATATGGAGATTTCTCAAAAAACTAGGATTGGAAGTTCCATTCAATCCAGCTATTCCCCTCCTGGGTATTTTCCCAGAAAAGTTGAAAAGGTCATGTCACAGTGATATATGTGCACCCACATTCATAGTGGCACAATCCGTGATAGTTAAATCTTGGAAACAACCAAAATGCCCATCAACTGCAGAGTGGATGAAAAAGATGTGGTATTTTTATACAATGGAAAACTATTCAGCTATAAAAAAGGATGATATTGAGGCCTTTATTGTAAATGGAGGCAACTTGAGAATATCCTCATTAGTTAAATAAAAAAGACTCACATGAGTAAATATCACATTGTCTCTCTAGCATAAAAAATAATAAGAACAGATAGAATAAAGGTATCCAAAAAATACAGTAGATATAAAAGTATAATAGATATTGTAAAAGGGAAGGAAATTGCTATAAAGGATATAATGGTATGTATATCTATTTTACACAGTAAAATAGATGACCATAATACTGAGCTTTTGTTAGATCACTGAACAGAAGAGTTTTTACTGTCAATGTTTGAGTGTCTAATCACACCTTATTAGATTTTGTAACTCTAACAACTATTGTTGACAAGATGTAATGTATCAATTAGCGATTTTATGATGTTAATTTTTTTGAACTCTGCACTCTACTTTTCTTCTTGTTTTTTCTATTTTGTCTTTTTAGAATTTTTTCTTTCTATCTTAAAACAAAAAAAAAATAAATGAAATAGAAAATAGAAACAAATGGAAAGAATTAAGAAAATAATAATTTGGAGAAAGACCTACAAAATTAACAATCACTAACAGTCTTTTAATCTAAGGAGAAAAAGAGATTGAAATAAGAAAAGCAACCTCAAGATACAAATTTACAGAAACACTCATTGTGGAGGAATATTTTTGGAAATTATTAGCCATTAAATTAAATGACATATAAAAAAGACAAATTTCTTAAAATATATGAGCCACAATCTAACTGAAGAAGAGATAATCTGGACAGATCTATAATAATAATAACACAAATTCATCAGTAATCAAAAACTTACACATAAAGAATAGTCTGGGATCAGATAAGTTATCTTATTAATTATAAAAAAATAATTAAATCAATTTTTCTCAAACACCACCCAGAAATTAGGCAAAGAGGGATTACTTATTAATGCTCCATGAGGTTAGAATTATTTTGAATTAAACAAAGCAATTGTTAAATATTCCTTATAAATGTAGATACAAAAGTGCTTTCATGAATATTGACAAATCAATTACTTCAGAACATTAAAATAATTATTCACCATAACAAACGGATTTATTCCAGGAACATAAAAATGGCTCAAGAAAAGAAAAATCAATGTACTATAATATATGATAGTAAAAGGTAGAAAATAAATCATCATTCTATTTGATTGATAAACTGAATTAAATAACTGTCAGCATGTTTTGTTTATGAAAATATTTTAAAAATTAAGAATGGAAAGAAATTTCCTCAAAACTATAAAGGACATTTATGTAGACCCTCCAGATATTACTCAGTGGTGAAGAACCTAAGTTAAGGCTAACACTCCATGATTAGATAGAAGGAATGTCACTTTCACCATTGCTACCCACACTCTACCCAGATTAATTAGGCAAAAGATCAGTCAGTTTAGAAATTAAGAAGTAATACTGTCTGTATTGGCATATGCTTATTACATAAGCAACCCTACAAAATAATGACCTACCAAGGTGAGTAAGCAGATTCAGCCAAGGTGAAGAAAACATGATTAACATGCAAAATCAGTTGCTTGTTTTCTAACAATGGTCAGTAAAAAGAAAAATGATTAAGATATTTATTCTATTTATTATAGTTTCCTAAATAAAACTATATCTAGTAATGGATTTAATCAAGATGAAAAAAATTTTTATATTCAAAACTGTAAAACATTGCTAGAATAAAGAAACAATGACAAATATAAAGATATCCCATACTTTTGGATTGCAAAAATTACATCTCTAAGATGACAGCATTTTACAAAGCAAAAAAAAAAAAAAAAACCCAGTTCCAAAATTCATCTGGAAATTCATCTAGCAAAGTGATATTGATAAAGAAAAATAGTAGAGGCAACTTCAAGTCTCAATTTCAAAGCTACAATAATCACAGCTTTATTATTTTCTGAGGGTATATATAGAGAGACAAAAGGATTAACATTCAAACAATAATTCATATTATCTATAACTAAGGACAATGGACATAGTGACAAAATCATTCAACAAGGAAAGAACAATCTCTTCAATAAATGGTGCTAGGTAAAACGAATTGTCCACGTGAATAAAAAGCTGGATTTCTTGCTTCATATTGTCTACAACAGTTTATTCAAAATGGATGAAGGACACCAGGTAAGCTGCAGCCATAACCCTCTTCTCTAAAATGTAGTGGTAAATGTTCAAGACCTTGAATTTAGCAGTATATTCTTAAAAATGAGACAAAAACAAGAACACAAAGACAGATATAATAACAGATTTTGTGCACTAAAGGAAATCAAGAAATTGAAAACACAACTTGTCTTATATAGGAAAATATTTGAAAACCATATAACATGAGATGAACATTCAGAATATTCAGGTGAACAGATGAACTCCAACAACTCAAACATAACAAAACAACTCCACTAAGAGTGGGCAAAACGCTGAGTAGACATTCTTCACTGTATATGTACAGTGTATAAATGGACAACAAGAAAATGAACAACGGCTCAGCATTAGTGATCACTGAGGAAATGAAAATCTAACCCAAATAAGATATTATTTAATACATTTGAATATCTATAATAAATGGAAAAAAGTGTTAGTGAGTATATAGAGATACTGAAATGTGTGTATCTTGCTGAGTATACAATATAACCAAATATATAATATACAAATATACAATATATGTAGTTCTTCAGAAAGCTAAGTACAGAGTTACTCAGCCATTCCATTTTCTGGTATACACCTTTAGAAAATGCAATGTACAGTCTGATAATAAACTACTATCAAGCATACCTCAAACCAAAACGAGTGTTTTTGTTTTTTTTAATAATTACATCCAGGAAAATAACTGAATACTAAAATATTCTCTTCCATAAATACAAGGAGAAAATATGTATTAAAAGTTTTAATTTGATGAGGTGTATGTAGTGAACATAAGTCTATCATATAGAAATCTGGCTGCTGGTACCAGGCCATTTTGAGCCCTCTTTTTTAGAAGCCAAACTATCAAATCTCTAAGGTCAATCATTTAATTGGGAAGTGGGAAGAAAAGAGGCAAAAACAGTTAAAGTTGTGTAGTGACATGTTTATCAATTATATTTTGTGATGAACATTTGAGATTCCAGAAAAAATATAACAATTGAAATACAACATTTACAGAATTTAGATTTGTGATTTTAAATTTCTCAATCTATAACTTACTCTATTTTCGGGTGACACACTTACCCACTATATATTTTAGTCATAATCAGAATTACTTCACCTGCTAAAAAATAGGGAGAATAAGTCAGAGCTTACCTATGTGTGTGTGTGTGTGTGTGTGTGTGTGTGTGTGTGTGAAATAGTTTTAGGCCCCTCTTCCTTTAGGTGGAAGAATGTATATTAACCTGTATGATGAAGGTTAAAACACATGCTAGAATTGAAGAGCTTGGAACATTGCTCCATTTCTCTACTTCTCATTATATGATTTGAAGTACAATCTGTACATGTCAACTGGAAACTAAAATATGGATAAATACAGTGTATATTCAATATTTGTGGTTTGAGGATATATCGTACATGTAAAGAACTTGGTAAAACATCTTGCACATTGAAAGAATGAATAAATAATTGAAAGTTGTGTTATTAGAACCCATTCTGTTCTGGTTCTTGTAAGCTCATTAGAAAATAAACTAAATCTTTTTTTTCTGTTTAGGCAATGTAAGAATGTTAGAGCAAGTAAATCAACTATAATTTAGAAATATAAATTCAACTATAGACTAAAAGCAAAAAAAAGTGATTACCTTTACACTATTAATGTCAAAGAAAATTATTTCCTTTAACACCATAGATAAATCTGTGTAAAAACTAACAATTCCTGCTAACCTGGGAGAAGCTGTTAGGATCTGTCTTTATTTTCTTTTTGGCAGGCTGATGGTGCCTGGGTAATGCTACATTCAAACAAGTTCATCTGTGCAGTTCTTGGAAAAACGAGTAGAAATATGTTTGATTATGCCCATCGATATAACATAATCTTTTTTAATTCAACAAAATAAAATAAACAATTTGCATCTTGATTGATGTTCATGTTTATAATGAGTAATGCAAATATTAAAATCTAAAACATTATTTCCCCCCTCATCAAAGCATAATAGTATAATTTAATTGTTGCTTTGACATTTTAAGACTCAGTTCAGGTGCTTAAATGACACCTTTTAAATTATAGTTGCCAAGAGATTGTTTGCAACATAATATAACATGACATTTAACTAACTATAACCAGGGGCTCTTATTTTGGTAGAGCATTATAGTAACCACAAATAATTCACTTTGAATTTTTGTATAATGTATTAGCTGTTAGTAGTTCAACAAAGACCTTAATTTTATCAAATGCTTTCTGGAAAATCTCAATCTCTCTCTCTCTCTCTCTCTCTCTCTCTCTCTCTCTCTCTCTCTCTCACCTTTCTCTCCTTTCTCTTTCTCCCTCTGTTATTTCAAAGACTAAATCATCTTGTTTATTTTTAGTGAAAGGGCTAGGGATTTATCTTGGTGGAATTAGTGCCTGTCCTGCAAGCACGAGGTTGCAAATTCAATCCCCAGTATCATAAAAAACAAACAAAAAAGAATTAGTAATTATTTTTAGTGGAGTATTTCAAACAATAAGAATGAATTATTTAGCCCTATATCATACTTTTGGTACAAATCAATGCTAAAGTACCAGCCCAGGTCTGGTCGATACTGTCTTCATGAGTTACTACGATCTACTATCTACTGTCATGAGTTAATTGCCTCACTCAGGCAACTCTCTTCTGGTCTTATATAGTATTATCTAGGAAAATTGTTCTACTTTGTTGAGTGTGGTATTATATGAGATTTAAGTGAGTGTCTGGGATATAAAAGTTGATATTTCTTTAAAGAAAGGTATCATTCTCCATACATTGACTTCTAGTTTTTGGTATGTTAACTTTTCTGGATAGAAGTATGTTTCTCTGGTTCCGCCCACTTCTTACCACTATGTCTTGACTTGAACTAATTGAGCATACATTTATGGGTCTGAATTTTATTTGAAATTAGAAATTTAGTTGACCTTTAATATCATTGCAGCAGTCTCCATCTGTACAAATTATCTCCCAAGTTGGTATTTGAACCTAGTTTACAATTCTTAAAATCAAAACTATTTTTACAAATGAAAATAAAGCTAGTATGAATCATGATACTAGGTGTTCCCTAATTCTTATCTGAGATCAAGCAGAGTTTTGACAGTGCATACATGAATATTTGGCTTCTGTTATATTCCCATAAGACAATGAAAATTAACTTCAGATACTCGTATCGGGAGTGTACTCCAACAATGGAAGGTTTCAAAGTGGGCAAAATTTAAAGCTAATGATGAAGACAAATCTCAGCAGTTTTGATTTTGGTCAGCTAGGAGAGTAAATCAACATTATGACTGCCTTAGCACTAAATACAAAGTGCAAGGGCAGTAGAAAATCATGAATAAAGAGCTGGGGCACACAACAGTCTAGAGGGCATTATTTTAACATGAAAGAGTGAAGGTCTTGATGTATACTCCTTTACCTATCATATTCTAATTCATAAAATGTTCTTCCTTTCTCCAGAAAGGTCAAAATGGTAGCTGTAAGCTGTATAAAATGCTTTGCAGAGCATGGACATTCTCATTCTATGATTAAATGTAGGTATAAGATTTTATATAAAATACATAATCACATTAAACTTGTTATTGCAACTTTAAATTTGAATATGCACTCACTCTCTGTCTCTCTGTCTCTGTCTCTCTCCCTCTCTCTTTCACTCTCTCTCTCTCTGTCTCTCTAACACACACACAGTACTGGAGATTGAACACAAGATTTTTTTTCACTGAGCTATATCCATAGCTCTTTATATTTTTTACTTTGAAACATAGTTTGACTAAGTCACTTAGTTGTCTAGACTGTTCTCAAAATTTCAGTCTTTCTGCCTTAGCCTCCCAGATGGCTGGAATTAAAGATACGAGCCACCTGACTCAGCTGAATGTAACTACTGATTTATAGTTATTATATTCCAAAAATAAAATGTATATCCTTATTCTTTAAACAAACTTTAATCCAAAACATGTAGGCTTTGTCAGTACCTAAATAAGTCTTACTTTCAATTAAAAATGAAATGAATAATTCATTTCTTTTAGAAACCATTACTTATTAAAAGGAAATATTTGGGTTAACGCATTTTTCAAAAATAATCAAGATTTATTATAAACAACAAGGCAAGGAAGCTTATGAAAATTCTAGAAATGAAGTCACTTGTGCAAAATTATTTTTGTAATAAAATTTATAATCAAACCAAAATTACAAAGAACATATGTTTCTCTGGTTTTAGGCTTGTTTCTCTTAGCACTTACCTAGAAATTGTGATACTATTTGGAGTAAAAAGCTTTTAAATCACTTCTCAGGCTAGACAATAATTGCAAGCTCTCATCATTCAAGAAATAAGGCACTATATCTTTGAGGCAGTAAAGCCTTAGTAAAACTATACTGGATTTAAATTTGTTGCTGTTTGCTAATAAGCCACAGTTGTTATCATACAGTAAGCATTAAAGCTGTGATAACCTTCAGAAGATCACTTCATAGACTACCAAGCCAGATACCCTTTTCTTTAATGAAATGATTAACGCTAGCAACTGGATCTAAAATAACCTCCAAAGGCCATGGTATTTGGGCTTGATCCCTAGCTTTCTGGAACTGGGAAATGATAGAAATTTTAACAGGTAAGGCCTATTATAAGGTGACCAGAGGTGTGAATTTGAAGGGAATTATGGGTCTCTAATCCCTTCTTTTTTCTCTTTTGAATCTTGGTAAGGATGTGAGCAGTTCTCAGAAGTCACACACTCCCACTACAATGTGCTTTCCTCCCACTAAATCCCTAAATGCAGTGTGTCTGACCAACCATAGATAGGAACCTTCAAAATTGTCCTCCAAAATAAACCTTTCATGTTTCAACTGATTATCTGGAGTATTTGTTGCAGAAAAAAAAAGACAACTGATTCACATATTTCACGTCAAAGAAAGTACGTGATTTGATAAAGGCTATACAACTATGAAATCCATGTGTGAGTTTTTATCTACATCCTTGTTGGAAAACAGTCAGTCTTTGATACTAAAGATTCAGTATCTACTGAATAATTTCACAAGCAAGAGTTTCCTTCATGAAGTGTATTTCCATTCCGGGTTGAAAGCCTTTCCCTACTTGAATAGTTTTGCCTAGAAAGTTGGACCTTGAGGAGATATTTATACACACAGATTAGGTGAAGGCATCCCATTTTCTGTTAGCTGGTTTTCTTCCCAATGGGAAGATTCTGGCACAGCTTGGAGACCACAGCCTGAGGCTTAGAGGATTTAAGATCTGTGAAAATGAAGCACTAGAGTTGCATGCACAATCATTCACATGTGCCAGATCTAGCGGACACTTGTGGTCTTGATGCACATGTGGTTCTGAGAACCAAAAGTTAAGTCAACTTGTGGATTTTATTTTTTTCCTGTACAATGAGGAAAACAAGACAAGTTTCTAGTCTTGAAAGAAGTTAAAGACGCAACACACAAGTCTAGATATTTCTTCTAAACTTGTGTCTTCAGTCTTGAACTGTCAACTGTTGGTAATTTTGGCCTTATGCATCACTCAGGTATGTTTGCTCTGAGTCTACTACAATAGTCATACCATAAGATTACTATCATTCTAGGTCACAGCCCAAGAAAATTCCTAACAAACTTCTAGGTCTCTGGTGATACTGAGTTTACAAAGACATGTGGAGAATATAGATGTTTGCTCCATTTAACAATATTTTTTCACTGCACTATAATGATTTAACTTTTTATCACACTGCCAAAAATATTGGTGAAAAACCAATCACTTGACAAATCCACTTGACAAATTGTAAATCTAAATAGTAATTGGCCCTTCTATTTGTGTGATTAATATCATAAAATCGAGTCTTTCATTGGGGCTGAGTGAGTTTTGTAGACTTACATGTTTGTATAAGTGGTGAAGAAGAACATGGATAAAATGTATAAAACTGCAGAACTTCAGGGCAAATAACATCCTACCTGTAACGTGGATAAGAACTCTATAGTTATCAAATGAATGAATGAATGAGTAAATAAATAAATGCACAATCAGATCTCTATTAGAGCAATTCCATATTCAGTAGTTATAATTTTAACTTTAAAATATGGATATCTATGCTTGAAAGTGTATATATTTTCTGAGAAATGCTCTTCATGTAACACAATATTTGGCATGGCTTCTGGCTGTTGGTAAGTACTGAATAACTGCAAAAATAAGAACAATAGCAGTGATGATAGGTGTTGTACTGAACACTGGGACCACATTGTCTCATTAACTACCCATAATTATACTATAAACTCACACTCTCTCTCTCTGTCTCTCTCTTTCTCTCTCTCTCTCTCTCACACACACACACCACACACAAGCACACCCCCCCCCACACACACACACACGGAGTACTGGAAATTGAAAATAAGATTTTTTTATTGAGCTATATCCGCAGCTCTTTGTATTTTGAAACTGAGTTTGACTAAGTCACTTAGTTGTCTAGACTGCTCTCAATATTAATAATTAAGACAAAAAATATATAAGGCAAGGGTAAATAATTTGCCAAGAACACAATACCTAGAAAATTGTAGAACTAGAACTCAAACCAAAATGTAGCTGATTAACAAGTCTAATTTAATGAGTGGTAAACTCTATAGGGCATTTGTTATGCCAAACTCTCAAGGAGCCCTCAAAGAATCACTAATTAAGTCACAAGGAATTTCAAAAAACGGTCAATCACTGGAATAAGGATACTAGATTCATGTTTGAAGAAAGAAGTTCAAGAAAAATATGTAGACATTATGGCACTGATACCTTCCATCTGGTTCATAGCCACCAACACAAAACAGCAAAACCAAGACATTCATTTTTTTTATAATAATGCTAAAATTCCTGTTTAAGTGAAATACCATCTGAGCAGGAGCTCATCTTCCATTAGCAAAGATTGTTGGCATCCGGCAACAATTTAGAAGAGTCACATCACTCAATTACACTGTAGCACAGATGTACAAAGTAGGCAGTGAAGGTTCCTGAGGAGAATACTGGATTAGCCAGCTCTTACTAGGAAATTTTCCTCATTTTTTATTTCTTCAATTAAGGTTCTCTCTTTTTTCCTGTCTCCCGGTTTCCTTAGCTCTTTCTCAATCTTTATATTTTAAACAAAACTACAAACTGTTAGTGGTTTATACCCTTCCAAATCAATAGTTATACAAAATGGACTATTTCACAAAATATCACACTAAAACAATGGGTAACAGTCATTTGTATTATTATTCACTGTAATTACTTGATTAAATGACCCTGAAAAAAGTCATTATTAATTGCATTTTACATCATAAAGCAAATTTAATGGATTTACATAGTACGAAAGTTGGAACAGGAACTGAGGTGTAAACACAAGACATTCAACAGTAGGATAAAAATTTATAATATTGGCTGATGTTTGGACTAGCTCAATCTTAACTCAGAAACAGCTATTATTTTTTATGTCAAGCTACATATGGATATTCAATCTTTGAAAAAGACAGTTGGGTGAGTAGTAGCAATATGACAGGTTTATTTTTTCTGGATTACTATTAAAGAAATTAAAAAGCAAGTTCTTTATCTCTCCTTTCCTTATTAGCATATATTAAAGAGAAGTAAAATTCCTGAGCATTAATCTTGTTTCCATGAAAGAATTAAGTCAACTGATAATATCCATAAATTAATGGAAATTCTTAATCTGAATAACACCATCCAAAGATGGTTGCAAAGATATTTTAAAGAGGTTCTTTAATCAAGAACAAAACTCAGAATATAAAGAATTTCAGAAACAAAAGAAAATAAGAAAAAAGAAAGAGATGTCCACAATCAGAGGCTCTGATCACTGTATTGGAGATGTTACTCTTCCCCGAAACCTCAGTGTCCATGTCCATACACTGGGTTATCATTCATACAGGGGAACTTTTGAACTCCTCTCCTTCATCAAACTCACAATAAGTCAATTGTCTCATGCATTTATCATACTGACAAACACAATGAATCTCTAAGCAGCCACTGAGACCACAGATCTCCTTGGCATTCATAATTTATATAATTTACATTTGAAGCTCCAAGCAAAGAGTCTGCATAGTTCAGCTATAAAATTACTATGCCATTGCAAAATGTCTGATTTATCCTTAAAAAAAATCGAAGCAGTGCTATTAGAATACCACATATTGGTAACCTCTTAAAGCTTTTGAATGTGAAATTATCATCCACAATACTATCATAAAAGGGGAAAAAAGACAGATTACCTGGTGTTAAAAGGATGACTGACATGGTGATGAGTGAGCATACAACTATAATCACCAGCAGCGCAATAGCGATTCCCTTCCAGTTTCTCTGTGGAGGGCTGTTACTTCCCAGTTCCTACCGAGGCAGAAAAAGAAAGTTTCATAATTATGCATGCTCTATGAGATTTATATTCATAAAGTAATGATTTAGTGCCTGACACAATCACAGTTTGAGAGCAGATTAGAATCCATTTCCTCTTCAGTAACCCATTTAATTATTCAAAGATGCATATTTTAAAATGACTACCCTTTGAGAGAGTGAATTGAATCTCTCTGCAAGATAAACTAGCAGAGCTTTACACCAACTGTCTAAAGTGAAGACACTGTTCAAATGCATTGACTACAAACACCACGAGGATAGCTAAAACAGTCCACAAAACAATTATGGAAACAAGGTACATTTTTGGTAACATGGAAATTCTCTTAAAGGACCATCAACTAGTTTTCTGTTTGTGGATAAGATTGAAAATGAGAAAATCCTTCTGAATTCCCCACAGAAAAAGAACAAAGCACATTTGTCAGCACAGCAGGTACTTTTTAAACAGTTCCCCTTCCACTCATAAAAAACAAGAAGACGAAGTAACCAAATTAAATCAGTGCTTCTATATAAATGGTTAATGGCATTCTCTTGCTGAGGAACATGCATGATATTGGCAGGAAGATAAGATAGATGGGTAATAATAAATGTGAATATCTCTTACCGTACATCTAGTAAAACCACTCATTTTTATATGATCTGTGTTTATTTTATTGATTAGAAATACATTCACTTAATTCACCCAGACTAAACCGTTTATAAATAAATGTTAGGTTTGCTTTACAACATTAGTTTATAAAACATTAAGCTCCTCATTCCCTATTTCCTACCCATTCCCCAAACTCTATTCAAGCATTCTTAGTACAATATTATTTAATGAGAAACAGCTAAATGATTGGGGAAAAAATAAAACAAAATATGACAGTATCTAGCTCACTAAGTGTACACAAATGACTCAAGGATTCCATAAGCAGACTTAAATTAAACAAAGAGAATTAGGATAGAAACACTGAAGAAACTGTACATGAGTTCCTCTGAGTTGCAAATTAAACACAGATGCCAATTTTCATAATAGTGATTTTAAGACTGAATTGTCCACAAGTACACTAACTTAAAGAGTGAGCCCCTAAATAAAACAAGAAGAAACCAAGCATAAAATGTTTCTGTTTATTGTTCCCCTCTGTGACCAGCCACTCTATATATAGTCTTTCATTCTGATGAACCCAGTATATCCAAGGTCTATTCTACTCTTTTTTCACAAATTGCCTCACTCCAAACCTGTTTTCAAATAATCCTTATTTTCCAACTTTTTTTTTTCAAATTACATCAATTGGTTTCTCAAATCATTACTTTTAGAGTAGTAGCTTCAAAACAAGTAATGGCTGTCTTATGACCATCAGCCCTTATCCGATAGGCAAACTTTTCTTAGGTTTCTAAACATGATCCTTCATTAGGAGGTATGTGCTGTGATAGCTAGGATTCTGACAGGTCAGAAAGTGGTGAAACACTCACATGCGATGCTGAGGGAGTGAAAGTAGGGGCAGGAACGAACACCCCGTGGGTTTCTGGGAAAAGCACTGTGTTTAACTCTAAAGGGCCTGAGCAAACATTATTGCTTGACAGTAGAATATTTAAAAACCCAGCAATTTAGCAATTATAACTGACCTTTCATTCCATTAAAAGAACCAAATATTATAAATTATAATTTACTGATTGTGATCTTGCACTATCACTGTAACTTAAGATAAACATTTAGTGAATGACTCCTAACTGTGTTTTGTGGGTTTTAAACCATGTAATGTTATGGTTTGTAGTTGTGGATTTTAAACCATGTAATGTTACGAAGAGAGACACTGTTGAATGGAGTAATCACAACTTAGCTATCTTACTATATATATGATATGAAGAATTTTCTTCTTAAAATCTCATAAAATCTTCATAATAATCAGGCTACATTATTATTATTTTGATAAATGTGCAGAGGAGAATAAGGTATTTAGACAGATTAATCAATTTACTTTGGATAAGAAGTTTTTAGGGTCCTGTCCATAAGATCTAGCTTCAGAAATGTAATTTACTATAATATCCTCATTCTAAAAAAATACTTCTAGAATAAACAAATTAATACATCAATAAACCAATGAACTTTTGGACCCATGCACAATAGAACTGAATATACATTCTTCTGATAAAACTCATTAATATTCTGAATTCAGAATTCTATCCGGTTATCACATAAATCTATATTTTCCCACCCACAGCTATGGAGAAAATATTGTATTTTTAAAATGGTTAAGAGATGACTCAGTCTGTAGCTAAACATTTGCCTAGCATGTAGGAGGCCCCAGGGTTGATCCTCACCACAAATAAATAAACAAAATAAAAATAGTAAAACATATTTGAGAAACATTTTTTTATGTTTATAAAGGAATGAAAACAAGAATATATAGCTTCTGTAAGATGATTCAAATTTCAAGGCAAGTACAAGCCACTGCCTAGTAACTGCTTACTAATGATTTCTTATTTTAAATGTTCCCTTATTAGTATCCCTAAAGCACATTTTTACTGTCACTTTTAACATTCTTATTCTAGCCAAAGAATTGAGTAAAAATTTGTGTCTATATAAATATTTTCCTAATCAAAACACTAGGATCATCACCTTACTTGTGAAAGGTTCTCGCCCTCGTATAAATTACTGTGCAATTATGATGGTGGTCTAACATGGCGGAAGACCAAAATGGGAATGCTTACCACTTCCTCCCTCTTCTTCAGCCCTAATTGCAACTCCCCTTCCTGTTTGCATGCACAGAGAATTCCTATCGGTTCCTTACACCTCATCAATATCCGTCCCATGCGCCACTTCAATCAGAGGTCATGTAACCCTCTGCCTCTCTGTATCTGGCCGAAGGAGACAGCCCAGCCACCATGGGTTGTGTGGTCCTTTCCATGTCCTCAACCCAATAAACCTATTTGTTTTGTACTTTTGATTCTCTATTGAGTCAGAATACTTTAACAACTTGATCTTCTTTTGAGACAGAACTTTTGCCCATACTGTTCTGGTTACAATTTCCCACATCATTTTCCACATCATTCGATGCTTCAATGTTAGCATGATTCTTAATTACCCCATACTTAATTTTGTTGCATTTAATTCCCTTCATATGCTTCTAGCAGAGTTTTAAGCCTTGTCAGTCATTCAAATTCTGCACAAATCTTTCTCTCACCCTCTCCATCTCCCTCATCTCCCTCCTTTTATCTCTCTCTCAATAATACTAGGGATTTAACCCAGGGCTTTTGCTCTGAGATATATCTTCAGCTTATTTATTTATTTAACTTTGAGACAGGATCTCACAAAGTTGATCAGGCTGGACTTGCAATTGCAACCCTCCTGCCTCAGTCTCACAGAGTGCTAGGATTATAGGCATGTGCTGCCAAACTTAGCTTCAAATGTCTCTTGTCTTGAGAGTTTCTTCTAGTTTTGTAAGCCAGGTATTCGTCCTCTAATTGAGAATGTGGCCAAACAACTGCACCAAAGCTTTGTAGATAACAGGTATGAGACTGAAAAACATACTAAGCCTTTTTTTTAACAGAAAAACTTGAATAATGAGTTTTAAATGCTGAAAGTATTAAACTGACCCACATAAATTCTTTCCTAATATTTTTCAAGAAAGATTACACTATTGCTTCTAGTGCTCTCCCTCAACAAATTTTCAGCACTCACTCTGCCCCATCATTCAGGTGTTCTCTTTAATGTTTCAAATTCTTGGAAGCATTGCCTGATCATTCTCTGAAGTAAGACACTGTGTCCCCTACTGTCCTCTCATTTAGCTTCATTTCTTTATGATATATCATATGTGTGCCATAGACTTACTCAGAATCTTTAGGTATGCCATATTTTACACGTGGCATTATTATCTATGTATAATAATATATTGGAATCTATGTGATCATTTATCTTCTTTTCTACTCCAGAAATGTAACTTCACAATGGTAATAATCTAATTCGTATTTTTTTTTTTGTTTTGTACTGGGGATGGAACTCATGACCTCTGGACTGCCAGACAGGTGCTTATGCCGCTGAGCTAAATCCCCAGCCACAACTGTAATAATCTTGTTCTCTGATTTATTCCCCACTTGAAACCGATTTTGAAGCACACTAGCTAAGTCACGTGTAGTGAAAACGCATGAATGATAAGTAAAAATGAAGGATATCATTGACCGTTGATAGTGGTGATGATGGAGACAGTGGAAGTAAGAGAGCTGCTTAAAAACCTGTGTAGGAATCACCTCTGTCCTTATGCAAGCTATTTGCCCTTTAAGAATCATATCTCAGATTTTGTTACTATTAAACCATTTAACAATCTCTTTTTTAAATCCGTACCTAGAAAATGATTAACCAGTTAATTAAGGGGAGAGTGGAAAACATATAGAAATATATTGCCATTACTTAAATATAGATTACAAGCACACTTTTGAAATATGGCCACCCAATACAGATTTATGGGTTCTTTTATTTTTAGCCTCCTTTATCTGTTACTTGGTTTCTAACACCTGTAGCCATTCATGTTTCCTTCTACAGAAAAAAACTTCCTATAAAGCTTCTATTACAAGAGAAAGGGGTCTTAAGGAGTTTGTTTATCAATGACTCTTTATTACTCTTTACCACTGAGCATCTGAAAGCTACTTGTCAAGTCTCCAAACTAGACCCCACCCAACTAGGAGAGAAAAACTTCTGAAGGAGATCTGTTATTCACACCTGGGAAGTGCAGTGCGATGCTCAACAGGAAACCAACAGCTTAACCTGCACAGATCCATTCCACAAAAACCTGCTAGCATCCCCTGTACCCAGTACCGCCCTATTACCTAGCCTTAGTAACCCTACTGAGAGAGCAAAATTTTGCAGCCCACCTTGGCCATGCCCCCTCCCCTACCTAAACTCCCCTATAAAAACATGCCCTCACCCCTTACTCAAGGCCAATAGTGCTTTCACCCTTAGCTGGACTGCACCTGGTCTGCAGTAAAGTGCTCACCAACCGTGCTTCAACTTTGCCTGCCTCAGTGGTCTCTGTTTCCCTAACACTACTGACAGCACAGACATCAGCAAACAGGCTTGTCCTTGAGCAGCTGCCTGCCACATCAACATGGAAGGAGCATGGATCATGGTTACCTAGACACTTTATAGGCAGAACAGAACCAGTGTTGGATTTTAATATTCCTCAGAGAGGGGCTGGGGATATAGCTTAGTAGCATAAGCACTGAGGCAAGCACAAGGTACTGAGTTTGATACCTAGTACCAAAATGAAAAAAAGAAGTTCCCAGAGAGACGTGGAGAATAACAAGTATGAAATATTCCATACGACATACTACACTTGGAAATTAGTGGTCTGGTGGGTGGAGGCGTCAGTGGAAATAAAACCAATTTCTGCAGAGTATGTCAGTCACTAAGGAAGGACAAAAAAGATGGCAGATACCTCACAGCCCAGGTCTGCAGTAAGTTAGGGTATCTAGGTGCGTATAGTATGAATATTTCTGTTCAAATGAAGATAGCATTCAGTGTTAGTTTGTGCAAATACATTAATGTTACTGATAAAAAGCTGCATTTGCAGCTGTTATAGTTGATACACTGTGTCAGCCTGAGAAGTCTAGAAGCTTAACTAACTCAGCAGCTCTGCATTCTGGGGTATAGAGGACAAAACATTGCTGCTCTAGGATATTACTCATTGTGTCAATTTGAAGTTAGAAATTTAACTAAACAATTCAGCAGGGGGACAGGATCCTTACTTTGTAAACATCCTCAGTTTGTGTAAGGAGAAGACCCAGAGATGATGTGAGTGCTACATCCACCTGAGGAGCACAGCCTGCTTACTGTGTGAGGGAAGAAAAACAGACTTGTTCTCCCCCTTTTTGCTCTTGTTGCTTTTGCCTTTGAAGTGTTGCCCCTGTGCCATGCCATCCTGCTTTGGAGCCGGCTGATTATGGACTGAAACATCCACAAACTGTAGGCTACATAAACCTTTGCATCCATCATTTTTTTTTTTTTTGGGTATTCCGTACCAGCAATGAGAGAAAAGTAATCAAGACAGCAGCCTAGTTACTCATCTTGTATCAACTCTCAGGGAAGTTTACATGAAAATCTGACTATTTCCCAGATAGTTCATCTAAGTACAAATGAATTCACTAGGTTTTTGTTAGTTGAAAATCATAGTAAATCAAAAACTGAAATGAACATTTTATATATCATTAAGGCTGCAAAATAAGGGAAAAAGTTTAATCACCAAATGTGTTTTTTCTTAAAAGAATAATCATAATGTAAAAGCTATGAAAAGTTTAATAGTTTTCCACTTGAACTTTTCTTTGGAAAACATCAATGTATTCATATGTCACATCTATGCTAGAAGAAATCTGATCCATCTATATTGAAATAATCACAAGTGTTGACTTTTAGAGAAATTACAAGGAAAAAATCATTGGAATGTCAATGTTATGTCTCTAGATTAGACATGGGTGTGATTTAATAAAAAATGGATTTTCTTCAGCCACTTGTCTAAAAAAAACAACGCAAAAGTTCTTTATATTTATTACTGCTTAAAAAGGTTTTCACAGATAATTAGGCTAGGAATGTCAATGCTTATTTTGGTTCTATTATTTGTCTTTCAACATAGTCACAATAATTATAACCCAAAATTTAATTTGTCTTTTTTTTTCATTCTTTCATTAACTTTACAGTTTCAATACCCTGCTGGTATAGCTAAGATTCAAGTTCTCACTGTTTCTGAAACATATTCACTAATCTCATCAAAATTCTTTTTATAAAATGTGGCAACATATTCATTCAATTTATTTTGTTTAATAGTTCAAAAATTTGAATTATTTTTTACATATGTTTATGTGATACTAGGAGCAAATGCAAAGCTTCATGCATGCTATGCGAGTGCTTTATCATTGCACTATATTCTCAAGCCTTGAATTATTTTTTAAATTATTTTCAACATGGTGCTCATATTCTTAATGATAAACAGTTTCAACTATGAATGCATCAGAAACTATCCAAAGATAGTTTTATTGAGCAATATCATGCTATTTTAAAGGAAGCTAAATTAATTTTAAAAATTCTTTGCTGTTTATTGATATTAAAAAACCCTAACAGTTTAGAATCATGACTTGAAAAGGCAATAGGGATAAACTACAATTCATTGAAAAAAACCTTTACATAATACTTGGGAAATGTTTACCCAACTCTGCTTTGAAAAGCCTTGTAATAGGAGTTTAACAGTTGGTCAATAGTCTTTGAAATACTCCCATTTTGTTATTAAAGAAAATTACTGAGACATCTTAAGATAAACTGCATTGGCCAAATTTCCACTGTGGGGACAAAACGCCTAACAGACACACTTTAAAAGAAAAAGATTTATTTTGACACATGATTTCAGAAGTTTCATTCCTCGGTCAGCTGACTTAATGACACAAATATCATAATGGAGGAAAGCTACACAACTCTAGGAATCTGGAAAGCAAAGAGTAAGGGAAGAGCCCAGAGGAAAGGTCGGAGGCCCAGAAAGAAACTTTCAAGATCATGTCCCTGTGACCTACCTGTGAACCACACCAACACATCCAGAATTATGCTTTACTTGTTGGCAAAGTGGCTCTTAAGATGGCCAAGTTACAATGAAGATTAACCATCACAAGGACTTAATAATAGTTGCAGCTGAAAATCTAAACAAATAAATGACCTTTCTTTAATGACTGTTAAGTCTAATGAAGGATTTGCTAACTGACAATAGGGGAAAGGTTGAATAAGAATAGAACAAAAAAACCACAAATATTTGCTACTGTAATGAGGAAGAACATTACTTTGTTTATACTAATATAAAAGAGCCATTTTGCACAATCAATCAATATTTCCTAAAAGAAGGGTGCTAGAGAGTGAGACTGTGAAAGACATCAGTGGAGTTTTTAAAAGCAGAAGTTATGTATAAAAGTACCTACTTGTATGTTTGCAAAATTCTACAGAATGTGTATTTTTCCTCCTAGCAAAATTAATTGACAAAATCAGAAACTGAAATAGATCAATAATATGAAAGAAATTTAAGTAACTTGAAGAAACTCTTAAAAGGTACATTGCTACAGGTATTGGCAACCAGAAACAAATAATTTCTTTATCATTTAAAACATTTTATAACATACTTAAAGAAAATACAGGTTTTCATTAAATCCATAGCATCTTCAGATGAATGAAAAAGACACCATGAAAAAAAATTTAAAACTTCATTTAAAGAAATAATTGAAAATATACAGAAGTTTCTATTCCAATTAATTCATTAGTTTAAATAATACTTATTACGAAATATGATCCAATATTGGGAAAGACAATCATAGTTCTGTAATAAATACCAAATAAGAATATTAACAAAAGACAGTCATGGTTATATATGCTTTTAATCTCAGCACAGCAACAAGCTGAAATAGGAGAATTGCAACTTTGATCCCAACTTGGACAACTTTGTGAGATTCTGTCTCACAATTAAAATTTAAAAAGAGCGAGAAAGTACCTCAGTGTGCTCTGAGTTGAATTCTCAGTACTGAAAAAAAAAAGAATATCACTAAAATATAATAAAAACCACTTCTTTGATTTAATTTGCAGTTAATAATTACAGTACCTACTGCTTAAAAGTGTTGGTTATTCTTATGACCATTTAAAATTTCCAATTTTTAACCTACTTCACTAAAAAGAGGACTAAAAAGATGCATATTTTTATAATCACAAATTACATTTTTTCTAAACTATGTTTATTATTACAAGTTATTGCTGTTGACCTGCCTAACAGGTGCTAACCCAGTGATATGCAAAGTATGAACCCTATGCCATAGCACCAGCAACATCTTTAAGTTGGTAAGACATACAGAGTGCCATCTGTTGCTATTTGCTTTAAATTCTTCTTTGTTTAATATGATTTTGATTTTGTTGTCCACTATTAAATTTATGAAAGAATGAGTGATTATATGAGTTGCAATTTGGCATTTATCACTCTCCAATAGTTATGACTTTTAGTGACACACTCCTAGAATATTAACATTAAATTAGAAACAATAAAAATCCTAGAGCTTTCGTCAATGTAGTATACATGTGTTAGTTTCACATTTTTAATGTCAAAATGTACAGTCTGGACTGAGACCAATTATCTGTAATTCTGACCATGTTTATGATTCACAAGCACATGCAAAACTATTTTTAAAATAATTAGAATAAAAAACCCAAGAAGTTAGAAAGGCAGTAGATTAGGAGATCTCATTCCTTCATAGAAACAAGTAAATTGCTAACAACTGACAGAAATAGCTTTGCATGAACTCTAGTAATGGATCAAGAATCTATAGCAACTAAATGAGTGCTCTCTCAAGGTAAAAAAATTTCTCACTTACAATGTGACTGGAAAAAGTAAAATATTTCATAGCATTTTTGTGTTATCACACCTCATCCTGGCACAGGATAGTACAGTCAAAAGGAAAGAACTCAGTGTTAACTGAAGTGTTTAGCACATGGTGGGCCGCTGGTCTTTGCATTAGAAAGTAGGAAAGATACCATGAAGGCATCTCAGGAATCAACAAGACTTCACCTTTCACAGGCTCAAGGAAGAGAAAGTGAAATGCTTTGCTTTGAGAAGTAAGCCAAAGGGTACCCAAGTCTATAACCGCCATGTAGGTAATAAGTTCCCTGAGATTCAGTTCTATCCAGGCAGCCTGAAATCTCTGCAGCTATAAAGCCAGGAGATCCAGCAACTGCTAGAGTTGGCAGCAAATCTTGGCATCATGCCTATAGTGCTGATTTTACAGATATACAAAATATCAATTTATAGGGTCAGGATGGCTTCCACCCTGATTTCAGAAGAAGGCTTGGGAGGCCAGGTCGTATGTTCCTAAGAGGGCGGTGTATAAAGCTGTGAGATGGTAGTACATGAAGTCAAAAGTGCAGTGGAAGCTCCAGGTGATGGAAAAATTAGGCACATAGAACAAGTGACGAATGACATAGGTAGTGAGCAAGCCTACTCAGGAGAGGGGCTGTGAGGGCTTTAAAAATCAGTGCAGAAAGATGGGCTGCATAAGCCTTTGGTGCTCCCATCTCACCACAAGATGCCCTGGGTGCTGGAGTGCAGGATTTAGTATTTTCTGGGTGGGGTTTCTTTCTTCCTTTGGTTCCATTATCCTTTCCATCCTGCTATTTCTCCCTTTTAAAATAGGAATGTTTGCCACATGCCATTACATAGTGTCAGTATTTAACTCCCTTTTTTATTTTTACATGAGTTTACAGCTAAGAGTTTGCCTTCCGTTTCAGAAGAGATGTTTTTTTAAATTGTATTTAAAGAAAAAAAAAACAAGATAAAACAGAAAAAATGGTAGAGATAATACATAATTTTGAAGAAAAATATTAACACTATGAAATTACTAGTTGATGAGTTGCATATTGTCCTCTTAGAAATAGTTGTTCAAGTTACAAAATCAAAAGATCAAATACTCAGACAGATACTCAAACATTCACAGTGAAAACCATTCTGTTCAATGATCTTCTGAAAACTTAGTAATATGGTCATCTATCTTATACACTTAAACATACATACAGTTATATCCTTTAAAGAACTTTCCCCTGTTCCCTTTCACAATTTCTATTATACATTTTGGATCTTATTACTTTTTCAGGTTTTTATTATTTTTTACACTAGAGAGACAATGTGATATTTACAAATGTGGGTCTTATTTATTTCACTTATGAGAATAGTCTCAAATTGTCTCCATTTACCAATAATAGCCTCAAGATCATCCTTTTTTATAGCTGAGTAATATTCGATTGTATAAAAATACCACATTTTTTTCATCAACTCTGCAGTTGATAGGTATTTTGGTTGTTTCCAAGATTTAGCTACTACAAATTATGCTGCTATAAATATGGGTACACATACATCACCATGACATTGTCTTTTCAATCTTGGGGGGAAAATACCTAGGAGGGGAATAGCTGGATTGAATGGAACTCCCAATCCTAGTTTTTTGAGGAATTTCCATATTGATTTCTACAGTGGCTGTACCAGTCTACACTCCCACCAACAATGGAGAAGCGTTCCTTTTTCCCCACAGCCTCACCAACATTTATTATCAGTTGATTTCTTGATGGCATGTATTCTCTCTGGAGTGAGATGAAATCTCGATGCTGTTTTAATTTGTATTTCTCAAATGATCAGTGATGGTGAACATTTCCTCATGTATTTATTTGCCATTTGTATATCATCATCTGAGAACTGTGTGTTCATTTCCAATGCCCAGTTTTGGAGAGGGTCTTTGAATTTGGGGGGGCTTGATATTTTTCAATTCTTTATATATTTTGGATATAAATCCTTTGTCTGAGGGATTGTCAGCTATAGTTCTTTCTCATTCTGTGGGATTTCTTTCCACTTTGTTGGTGATTTCTTTTGAAGTGAAAAAGGTTATAATAATATAAGATTCCAGTTGTTGATTCTTTGAAGTATTTCTCATGCAAGTATTTGTGTTTTGTTCATGAATTTTCTGCTTACACCTATGTCTCCAAGCTTCCTACCTCCCTTGTCTTCCAATAGATTTAGTGTTTCTGTTTTAATATTTAGATACTCAAACCATTTTGACTTTACTTTAGTGTATGGTGACAGGCATGGGTCTAGTTTCAGTCTTCAGCATGTGGAGAGCCAATTTTTCCAACACCATTTATTAGAGGCTATCCTTTTTCCAGTGAGCATGTTTAGCCTCTTTGTCAAAAATAAGGTGGCTGAGTGTCTTTGTAGCTGTGTTTACATCTTTTAATCTGTTCTATTGGTCCTCAGGTCTATTTCTTTGCCAGTACCACGCTGATTTCATCACTGTGGCTTTGTAGTATAATTTCAAGTCAAGAATTGAGATGCCTCCTGCCTTGCCTTTGTTGCCCAGAAGCGCCATTGCTATTATAGGTTTCTTCTGTTTCCAAATGAATTTTAGAAGTGTTTTCTTTAGATATGTAAGGTATGTTAGTAGTATTTTGAATGGAATTGCATTAAGTCTGTATAACAGTTTTGGGAGTATGGCCATTTTCACAATGTTGGCTCTTCCTAACCAAAAGCAAGGAATATCCTTCCATTTTCTAATATCTTCTTCAATCTCCTTTTTAGAGTAGTATAATTTACATCATATAGGTCTTTACATTCTTGCTTAGCTTGATTCCTAGATATTTCATTTTTCTAGGTGCTATTGTGAAAGGTGATATTTCCATAATTTCTCTCTTAGTGAGTTTTTTTTGTGTGTACAGAAATGCTATTGATTTTTGAGTGCTGAGTTTGTATCCAGCTATGCTGCTGAATTTGTTTATTACCTCTAGTAGTCTTTTAATGGAGTTTTTTGGGTCTTATATATAAAGTATCATGTCATCAGCAAATAATGATAATTTAACTTCTTCCTTTTTATCTTTATTCCTTTATTGCTTTCTCTTGTCTAATTGTTCTGGCTAATATTTCTAGAACTATATCGAATAAGAGTGGTGATAGTGGACATCATTGCCTTATTCCTGATTTTAGAATGAAGGCTTTCAGTTTTTGTCCATTTAGCATAATGTTGGCTGTTGGTTTGTCATAGATGGCCTTTATGAGATTGAGGTAGATAACATCTATTCCAAGTTTCTGTAGGGCTTTTATCATGAACAAGTGTTGGAGTTTATCAAAAGCTTTTTCTGTATCTATTGAGATGATCAGGTGATTTTTATTTTTGGCTCTATTGATGTGGTGTATTACATTTATTGATTGGCATATGTTAAACCATCCCTGCATTCTTGGAATAAATCCCACATGGTCGTGGTATATAATCTTCTTGATGATTTGCTGCATTCTATTTGCCAGTAATTTATTGAGAATCTTTGCATCAATGTTCATTAGTGAGATTGTCCTATAGTTCTCCTTTTTGGTTGAGTCTTTCTCTGGTTTTGGTATCAGAGTGATATTTGCCTATAGAAATGAGTTAGGGAGGATTGCTCCTCTTTTGATTTCATTGAAGAGTTTAAGGATTATTGGAGTCAATTCTGCTCTAAATTTCTTGTAGAATTCAGTTGTGAATCCATCTGGGCCTGGACTTTTCTTTGTTGGTAAGTTTTTAATCACATTTTCAATTTCAATAGCTAATATTGGGTTATTCCAAATTGTTATATCTTCTTGAGATTTGGTAGTTCATATGTTTGTATAAATCTGTCCATTTCCTCTGTGTTTTCCACCCTATGTGAGTAGACATTTTCAAAGTAAGTATTCATGAGCATTTGAATTTCCATGGGATCTGTAGGAGTTTCTTTTTTTTTCAGTCCTTATTGCATGAATTTGAGTTTTTTCTTTCTTTTTCTTGATAATGTTGGCTAGAGGTTTACCAATTTTGTTTATCCTCTCAAAAACCAGCTTTTTGATTCATTAATTCTTTGTATTTTTTTTTTAGTTTCAATTGCTTTAATTTCTGCTCTGATCTTACAATTTCCTCTCTTCTATGAGCTTTAGGTTTGACTTGCTCTTCCTTTTCTAGGAGCTTTAGATGTAGCATCAAGTTGCTCGCTCTATTTTCTTAATGTGACAATCTATTGCTATATATTTCCCTCTTAGGACTACTTTCATTGCATCCCACAGGTTATGGTATGTTGTATCTGCATTTACATTGATTTGTAGGTATTGCTTTACTTCTTTAATTTCACCTGTAGCCCACTGGTTGTTCAGAAGGTTGTTGTTTAATTTCCATGTATTTATGCTGGATTTGTAATTTTTTGCCATTAATTTCCAATTTCAGTGCACTATGATCAGATATTATGCATGGGATAATTTGAATCCCTTTGCATTTACTTATGAATGTTTTATGGGTTAATATATGGTTTATTTTGGAGAATGTCCCATGTGCAGCTGAGAAGAATGTGTGTTCTGATGTGGTTGGTGAACACTATGTAAACATCTACTTAATCCATTTGCTCACAGTTATGATTCAGTTCTATTATTTCTTTGCTGACTTTTTTGTATAGTTGATCTATCTCTTTGTGACAATGGAGTATTAAGGTTCGCTATTACAACTGTGTTCTTATGTATTTGATTTTTCAAGTCCATTAGTATTTGTCTTTTATAGTTGGGTGGTCCTGTATTTGGTGCATATATATTTATAATTGTTAATTCTTTATCTTGAAATTTTCCACTAACAAGTATGCAATGACCTTCTTTATCTCTTTTAATAATTTTAAGTTTGAACTTTATATTGTCTGTAAACAGAATAGCTACCAGTTTTTTTCTGGGTTCCTATTGCATGGAATATTGTTTTCCTTGCTTTGACTTTTAATCTATGAGTTTCCTTTTGAGTCAGGTGTGTTTCTTGTATATAGCATATTGTGGGATCCTGTTTCTTGATCCATTCTGTCAACCTATTTCTTTTGATAGGTGAATTGAGGCCATTTATATTTATGGATATCACTGATATGTACTGGCTCAACTTTAACAAGTTATGTTTCTGTTGTTTTCTGCTTTTCTCTCTTGTTTAATTGCTTGCTTGCCTGGTGGTGTCCTTCTGCTTTTGTTCTGGAGATTATGATCATTTTTGTCTCTATCTAGTATGCCTTTCAATACTTTTTTAGGGTTGGTTTGGTGGACATGAATTTCTTCTGTTGTTCTTTGTCAAAGAAGTATATTGTTTCTCCATTAAGTTTGATGGATACATCAGTCTGGGTTGAAAGTTGTTTTGTTTCAGGGATTAAAGTACTTCACTCCAAGCTCATCTTAACTTGAGGGTTTGCACTGAAAAGTCTGCAGTGATTCTGATGGGTTTTCCTTGATAGGTGAGTTATGTCTTTTTTCTAACAGCTTTTAGTATTTATGCTGTTTTTTTTTTAAATCACAGTAGCTTTGTAGTATAATTTCAAAAAAGGCATTACAATGATCTCTATCTTGCCTTTGTTACCAAGAATTACTTTTGCAATTCTATGTCTCTTCTGGCATCAAATGAATAGTAGGATTCCTTTTGATGATTCTGTGATATATATACTATTAGTATTTTTTTAAATCAGTATTGTCTTAAATCTGTTTAACAATTTTGGGAGGATAGCCATTTCCACTATATTGATTCTTATCAAAAATATAGAACTATGTTTCAATTTTTAATATCCTATTTGATTCCTTTTTCACAGTTCAGCAGTTTTCAATATAAAATATATTTTATTCCTTTGTGAGATTCATTCCAAAATATTTCATTTTTTTAAGCTATTAGGCAAGTTGTTTTTCCCACTTAGTTCTTTCTCAGTGAGTTTGGTACTTATGTACAGGAATGCTATTGACTTTTGAGTGTTGACTTGGTATCCAGCTATGTTAAAGAATTTAACAGGAAGTCTTTTGGAGAGTTTTGGGGTCTTCTATGCAGAGTGTCATGTCATATGCAAATAATAATTTAACTTTTTTTTTCTATTATAATTCCTTTTTCTTCTTTCTCTTGTTTAATTGCTCTGACTAATATTTCCAGAACTACATTGAATAAGAGTGGTGACAGTGGACATCCTTGCCTTGCTTCTGAGTTTAGAGTGAAAGTTTTCAGGTTTTGTTCAGTTAACATCATTTTGGCTATTGCTTTGTCATAGATGGTTTTATCAGATTGTGATAAATATCATCTACTCCAATTTTCTTTTTATTATGAATGAGTTTTGGACTTTGTCAAATGCTTTCTTCCTCATCTATTAAGGTGATTATATGGTTTTTGTCCTTGGCTTTGCTAATATGATGTATTACATTTATTGATTTATGTATGATGAATATTCCTGCATCCCTGGGATGAGTCCTATTTTGTCATGGTATATAGTCTTCTTGATAGTTTATTGCATTCTGTTTGCCAGGATGTTACATAGGATTGTTGCCTGTATATTCATTAAGAAGACTGACCTGTATCCTCTTTTATTTGGGTCCTTTTCTGATTTCGGTATCAGGATAATGCTTATTTCCAGGACTGACTTTAGGAATATTGCTTCACTTTTGACTTCTTTAAATTGTTGGAGAATTAGGGACATTAGGTCTTCCCTAAATTTCTTGCAGAATTTAGCAGTAAGTTCACCAGAGTCATGGATTTTCTTTGTTGGTAGGATTTTTTTTTAAATTACATCTTCAATTTCATTGACAAATACTGATTTATTTAGAATTTTTATATCTTCTTGATTCTGCTGTGGTAATTCATATGTATCTAAGAAAAGTGTCCATTTCTTCTGGATTTTCCATCTTATTAGAATATGCATTCTAAAAGTAATTAGAATATGCATTCTAAAAGTAGGTGTGTATGATGTTTTGGATTTCTGAAAAATCTGTTGTGATTTCATCTTTTTCATTCTTAACTGAATGAATTTTTATCTTTTTCCTTTTTTTATAAGAGTGGCTAAGCATTTATCAATGTTATCTTTCAAAGATCCAATGCAATTCAATGATTGTGTTGTGTTATTAGCCTCAATTGCATTAATTTTTACTGTGGTCTTTATAATTTCTTCTCTTACATGAGCTTTGAGTTTGACTTGATCTTCTTATTCTAGAAGTGCATGGCTCAACATTAGGTTATTTGAACTCCCTCTGTCTTTCTGAAATGGGAATTCACTGCTATAAGTCTACCTTATAGAACTGCTTTAATTGGATTTCAAAAGTTCCAGTCTGTTGTACTGGCACTATTGCTTAATTTTAGAAACTACCTAATTTCTTTTTAAATTTTATCTGTGACCCATTGGTTCAGGAAGGTGTAATCTAATTTCCATATGTTTATGAAGTTTTTCTGATTTCTTTTGCCATCAATTTCCTATTTTATTGCACTATTGTCTGATGATATGCATGAGATAATTTCAGTTCTTTGTATTTATTTAAGCATGTTTTATAGGCTAGTATAAGGTCTATTTTGGAGAATATCTCATGTGCAGAAGAGAAGAATGTATATTCTGTTGTGGGGTGGAATATTCCATAGACACCTCTAAGTCCATTTATTCACAAGTTTTGTTCCATTATGATATTTCTTTGTTAATTTTTTGTCTAGTTAATCTGTCTACTTGTGTCAGTGGGGTATTGAGATCCCCCATTACAATTATATTAGTTTCTCCTTAACTTTTCATGTCCATTACTATTTGTATTACATAGCTGGGTGCACCTGTATTTGATGCCTATATAATGATAGTCATCTCTTCCTCTTGGATTGTTGCCTTTAAAAAGATATAGTGACCTTATTTGTCTCTCTTAATCAATTTTGGCTTAAAACTCACTTTTTCTGAAAATAGAATAGCTAGCTAGTCCTTTTTTTTCCTGGGTTCCTGATGCTTAAGAGTACTATTTTCCATCCTTTGACTTTCAGTCTATGAATTTCTTTTTGAATTAAAAGTGTTTCTTGCATGCAGCATATTTTTGATACTTGGTTACTGACCCATTCTACCAGTCTGTTTCTTTTGATTGGTGAATTGAAAGTATTTACATTGATGGTGGTAACTGATATGATTGATGTAGCCTTGTCACATTATTTTTCCGTTGTTGGTTCCTGATTCCTCCCTCTGTTTAATTTACTTGCCTTCTCTGGCAGATTCATTCAGGAGAGGTTAAATATAGTTGTAGTCCTCACTGTCTCTTTATATAATGTTCTTCAGAATATTTAGTAGAGCTAGGTTTGTGGTCATGAATTTCTTCAAGTTTTCTTTGTCATGGAAGTATTTCTGCATCAATTATGAAAGATTGCTTTGTGAGGTACATCAAATAGGTGAGTTTCTTTTGGTGAGCTGGAAGTCTTAGGTTGTATATTGCTTAAGTCTTTCTCTCCCCCCCCCATATATATGTTTTTGTGTTATTTTAATTTCTGAATTGATGCTTATAAATTGCTTATGGCAGGTAGCTTTATTGCTAGTATTTAGAACCCTTAGGAAATGACTACTTCTTAGAGATGTCCTTTAGATGTATCTGGTTTTTGGGCTTTGAGTATGTTGGAAGATCCTGCACCTTCATGTTATTGGAAATGGGAAGTTGCTGCCTTTTTGGCCTAGACATGGTTCTTTGACAGTGGCCTGTAATATTATTTATGATCCCTAAGCAATTTTAGTCTTGGCATGTGAGGAAGAACAATTGATTAGAACAACCGTGTCACCTTGGCTAAAAAATCAGCAATAGCAGTATCATCAAACACAATCTAGAGAATGACAAACTGTAAAATAATTTACAACCTTTAACCATATGAACTATATTTGTGGTTATATACAAAAAAATCTAAAACAAATCTGAAAACTTCATATAGTAAATCTGGCTTCATTATGATTTTTCTCAGCAGAGAAAATTTAGAAAAGATTAAGGGAAACAACGAGAAACAGAAGAGGAAATGATTAGAGGTGAGGCTGGAAGATAAAGGGAGATTATGTGCACTTTGGTAAAGTTGTGAAGAAGACAGAGGAAAAGAGAAGGAAGAAATAAAAACAACAATATCAAAGAAACAATGAATAGTGTTTACACTCATAGGAAAACAAGAACATTCAAGAAAAAGAACAAAACAAAAAAGAAAACAAGGGGCCAGGGATGTTGCTTAATGGCATAAGCACCTGGCCAGCAAGTGCAAGGTCCTAAATTCAATTTCTGGTGAG